>JBCJKH010004005.1:11505-30985 GCA_039877255.1 Loriculus beryllinus | reverse complement strand
TGAATGCTCCATCCCTGGCAGTGTTCAAGGCCAGGTTGGACGAAGCCTTGGGTGCCATGGTTTAGTGTGAGGTGTCCGTGCTTATGGCAGGGGGGGTTGGAACTGGATGATCTTAAGGTCTTTTCCAACCCAAACTATTCTATGATTCTATGATTCTATGATATAATATTAATCTAACAATAATATTATGTAATATTACTAATGTTATATCAATAAAGATATACAAATTGTTTAATGTTCATTGTCTCACACCAAATTTTGCTCCAATTCTCTCTTTGGTTACCATAGCAGATGCAATTTTGAGAACCTATATGATATGCAATCTCTGCATAGTCTCAAAGGGCCACTGTAGTTGCTTGCAGGGTAGAAAAAGACTTCTCAGCCTCACCAATCCCGCAGAAAGATGCATTGCCTGCTGAAAGGCATTCCTACATTGCACACAGCACATTGGGACTGTTACTCACAGAAGCTAAAGCAGCCCTGGTAATGCTACCTGCAGTGCTGGAAGATCCAGAGCTACAGTTTTCATGGCTGTTTTACAACAAAAAGGAAGAGTGAAGGTAAATTTGCATGCCTGGTGTTAAATCTGATTGAATACATTCACTTCAAAACTCAGACAAGAGAGAGGTGTGGAGACTGTATCTAGCAGGAGATATTCATAAGTTCATTGTTAAGTCAGAATATTTTAGAATAAAGTGTAAAGGGTAAGAAGATTGAGGCTTACAGGCTTTTCCAATGATGAACAGTTCATTGAAGCCTCAACCTGCCTTTTACAATAACTGCTCATATTAACCTCCTCTTTCGGGCCTAATCTGCTGCAAAATGGGTCAATTAAGCAAAAGGCAGCTGCTGAGGGAGAAGCACTTACTGCTGGATCTCATAAGAGAACATGTGTAAGAGTCCTGGTGTGCTCAAAAGGTAGCTGGTAGAAAAGGAGTACAGTTGTATGAATTGCAGCTAGTCTGACCAAGAAAATATGGGCTCCACCTCCTCTCCATTAAAGTACGTTTGCCTGCAAGTTTGAGTAGAAATATTTCAGACCAGCTTTATGGTAGCCCATGGGTTCCCAACCCAAGGAAGCCATATCCCTTCCTGCAGTACTGAAGAGGAAGAAGTCTCGGTTGGATTCATGAAGATGGAAATGGAATTTACCATGATTTCTGCCCTAAAAGAAGTTATAACACACCTGAAAAAATGAAAAATGTCCCTTTGAAAAAGTATAGTCAAAAGGAGAGAGCTCCTGGATTAAGTATGCAAATACTCTCTACTTCTTCCAACAGGAGAGCTGGTTAAAACGGCCCCCCTCCAACAAGAACTATCACAGTCCAGGTGTGGCATGCCACTGTGGAAGAGCATTTTCCCCTGTGTTCATCAACTCTTTCTCATTTAAAAAGGGAGCATGTTAGGCCACGTACTTCCTCCACAAACAATTTAATACAAAGTAAACCAAAAATGACAATGACAAAAGTAAGGCCCCTTCAAGGTTAGCCTGAAGGCACTGAAGTGAGATGTAGATCTTGCTGTACCAAAGCCAATGCTATAGGGCAGCCCTGACTAGAAATTCAGAAAATAAGAACTGCTCAGCTCTCCAGTTTGCTTGCTCTTCCCTAAATACAATGTACACAACAAAAGGAAATATTGCTTGGATTAAGCTGAAGGAGCAAACTTGTGTTGAGGGCAAAGGAAGAGACAAAGGGTAATGAAATTATACCAAATGCTGCCTGGGAGCACACAGAGTGTAAGTCGGTGAGGAAGTACCTCTTCTTCCTGACAAATAAGCAGCTACTCATCCTCTAGCTTTCTTTAGTAAATACAACCTTCCTCATCAGTGCTAGCACGAGCTGCACACCAGCAAGATGCATACACCCTGTGCTATGATTTCTCCTGCTCTAATATCTACCTGGTTCCTTTCTCCCCCTCTGCATCAGTGGAAGTGGGATATTCCTGAACTATGAGCTGTCTCCCTGCCCCGGAACCACTGTGTCTGCCTTCCCCAAGAGTTGACATCAAAGTTGCTTTGAAGGCTTCTCACCCTCCGCCAGTTAAATCAGCCAAGTTCCTCCTTTAGCCTTCAGAAAAGAAAGAACCAAAATGCCTGGAACAAGACAGAATGTCCCTTCCTTTGTTAAATGCCATGTACAAGCACAGCCTATGGAAATGACCATTAGTAATGTGACTTGGTGGGTTCCTTTCCTCTTGTTTGCCCACTGAACCCCTAAAAATAATAAATCCTCCTCTGCTCAGCAATGTGCTGACACCCAATTCATTACCTCCCAGGAGCGGGTCACTCCACTGAGCTCTTCCCTCCCTCTGGGGTGTAATTGAGCCCATTCTCACCTTGCTCCTCCTTTCATGCACTTGCAAAATTACAGCATGACACAATCTTACACACGATGATGCACAGTGTAAAACTGCTCTGGGATGAAATGTCATGTAAGATGTTAAAACCCAGAGAAAAGGGAAGGGAAATTCATCCCTGGATATTTTGCCATGCCAGAGCTAAGATCCACCTCTCTAGCTATTCCAGAGCACACAGAGCTTCATTGACATTCAAACACCAAAAAAATCACAGAGCTGCAATACCTAATAAACCTCCACTTTTTTTTATGATTAACATGAACCTTGGCAGTCTCTAAGCAATATAAACACTCACAGAGGGGAAATAAAATTTAGCAAGCAGATAAAACCTGGAAGTGCTGCAGGCATGAATCGGCCGTATGTGACTCCTCGAGTGGGTAGAAGAAGGGGGGATATTTGCCTGCCCTTTCCCCAAAGTCTCATACAATTCCCAAAGGTTCCCTTAAGAGGGGAGTGTCTGCTGGAATGGAGAAGAGACAACAGCCTTACCACACCAAAAAACTCCCCATGCTCCACACAACATGGAAAGAGGCCTTTACATCTGTGAAAGATGATGTCAACCTCCCATCAACAACAGCGTGCTTGGCTTGGTTCCTCCCCACCTTCCCCATAGATGAAGTACATGTCGCATTTTCACAGCACAGATAAAAAAGGATGTATCTTCATCAAGCAACAGGACATCAGCTGTCAGTAGGTTTTGCTCCAGCGAGATGACATCTAATTGCAATGGTATTCCAGTTAACCTGGCTTTCATGCTGTCCATCTAAGTATCTCTCCCACACTCTTTGATTTCAACAGCTGCCTATGACTTTTTTTTTTCCATCAAAAACCCCCTTATTCCCTCTCTAGCTACAATGAAAAGCCTTATTTAAAAGCAAACCAGAGAACAATGCCACATCCAAACAGCAGGGCATTCTTTTAATAGCCTTTTCCACTGCAAGGTTTCCACATTTTTATTCCTTATTGTTTTCCTTGGCAAAAATTTGTGCCCTCATACAGAGAGGGTGTGCACCCATCATTCCCCATGGAAGAAGAGTAGGGAGATGCATGTCACTCCAAAAATCAAGGTCAGTGGCTTTGACAGCAATACTGATAACACATCACAGAGTCTGCAGGCTCTGTACACTGGGCTGGTACTGACTGCCATACAAACCAGTGAGGTATTCTGGTGCCTTAGAGTCCTGGGAAACCTGAACTCTCTGGAAACACCTAGGGGGAAGAAGGAAGAGGGGAAAGGTGGATCCTGAACAGAGGTTGATGGAAACACTCCTCACAGAGCAGGTATTTATAGGGAAGGATTTACAGGCAGTGCAATGGGGGAAGGGTCTGTCAGCAGATGGCAGCTCCCTCAAATTTATGCACTGTTTGAACTCAGTTGACAAATATTTTTTTTCCCAGTGGGGACTGGATGCAGACGGCTCTCTATTAGTATTCAGCATCCAAACTGTGCTGGTGAGATATGGGGGTGTGGGTTTGTTCCCACTTAAAGTCACATATTACTCGCATTAGCAGCTGGAGGAACATAACCTATAATCATGGCCCTGGTGTCAGGGCTTGTTGTTCCACCTTTATGCTTTGTTCCCAGGCTCTGCTGATGGTGTCACAGACTGCAAGGACTCAGTATAAAAATGGTAAAAAGAAATATGGACAGGGAGAGAAACTAACAAGGGCATTCAAGTGCAACAGTGAAACACAGCAGAAGACATCCTACAAAACTGAAGCAACACTTTCTGAAGAAGTGGTGTTTTTTCTAACTCAAACTACAGTTGCTCACTAAATAAATGACAATCTAGCAAATCTACTCTGTACAATAGGGTTGGCAAAAGCAGCTCAGTAAGATTCCAAAAAGATGAGACATTCATATAGAGAGCCTCCACATGGCTTGAAGTAGGGCTAAAAACAAAGGGGACAGCCCCTTCCACCTCCACCGAGTTCTCATATTTGATGGCATGAACCAGATATTTAGACACAGACCCACAAAGGCAGCCAGGTGTCTAAATCTCCTTTAGTTTCCTACAGTACACTAGAATCAGTAGGCACCTTCTGCAGGCTCAGGTTTCTTCAGAAGGGTGAGAAATTGTCCATTTCGGGTTTTCACACATTGCCTTGACACATCTGCCTCTGGGCCCCTAAAATGGATTTCCAAATGAGGTGGTCAGCTATTCTGGTCCAGCACTGCAATCCTTGTGCTCCACTACTAAAGCTCAAACTCATCACTGCTCATACTGAGGCAGCAGCCTTATCATTTGCTGTCTAAAATTCATCTGGAAAATCACTGTGCTGCCCTTTCTTTGTGGGGGAAACAGCTGCACTCAGTCCAGCTTTGGAGGAACACGACATGTACCACATGCCGTTTTGGATCAGGCACAAGCCCCAGGTACCCAGACATTTGAAACTACCCTTCATTTGCCACCTAAGTGGAGCAATTCTCAGGATGCAAACAGATGATGTGATCTCTATCAATCTGTCTGATGAAAACAGCACCAAATTTCTCTTCCGTGCTCAGGCAGCTCTTGTAAGAGGCTGGCACGCAGGGGTTTCATCAGCATGGGTGGCTCTTCTTAGCTATCAAGCATGATTTGTCTTCTAAACCTGGCAAATAGATGTTTGACTCTGGACACCTTTCTCACTGCTCAGAGCATGCAATATATATGCTTATATATGCTCAAAAGAGGAGTACAGCAAAGAAGACACCATAACAAGAAAAGCATTGCTGCCTATAGGAAAATCAGGCAGACAAGTAGTGCCAAAAGAGTTAATGCTCTCAGAATGCAGAGTTGTGTGTTACTATAGAAATCACTTTAATTGCCAGGTAAAGATCATTTACCATGGAAAAGTCCCTACAAAATTCTGCACAGTCTTCCTAGTCTTAGCAGCTGGGATGTGAATAAGGGACCTCAAAAGCCAGATGCCTGTGTCTGTTCTGGCAGTGCAGTTTCACCTTCTTCACATTTGTCAGGAAAGGATGCCACTGCCACGTCTGGTTTACAAGATACCCTCAGTGTTGCTGGGTACAGGGAAATTTTGTGACCTTTAATAGTCAGTTCAGTTGAAGAAATTCTCTTGGGCTTAATTTTCTCTTTGTAGAAGAAGAAAGACTCTGAATGAGACAAAACATGTTATAAACAAAATTGAATTTCTGTCAAGAATTCTGTCAAGATTATTTGCACAGAAGAGCATAAGAGCTATGCTTGGATAGGCAACAAGGCTCTTTCCACAGTTTATGGCCATGCCATTACACCTGGAAACCTATCTCCATTGGAAACCTAGTTAACCTGCACGCAAGAGAGGAAAATATCACAAGTCATCAATCCATTTGCCACAGGACCAGTCCCAGAGGTCCTGCCGCACAGTAGAAAGGTTTCAGCTGTAAGGGCACCTCGGTATATGTTCATACAGTCATGATCTCCTTACAAGGATTTCTGCTTATAGTGATAAATTCAAGTGGGTAATTTTTTCCTCTTCATCCTGCAACTTCTTCCGGCTGATAATTAGACATAAGATTGACAATGTCAGCTCTCTACATGAAAGCTACAGCTAAAGTGAAAGACTCAGGAGCACTTCCCAGATCCTGGATCTAGCCATCTATCCTGGCTACCTCACACCTGTATGTCAGGATGAAATCCAAGTGTGAACCACCCCATCATTTGAATCCATGTTGCTATTGTAAGAAAACTCAGGTATGTAGGCAGGGAGGGAGCCACAGGATGACAGGACACTCAGATGGATCAACCAGGGGGAATCTGACACACACCCCAGGAAGAGCTGCTCCCCTGCTTTGACTCAGCCAAAGAAATGGTGTGGTGCATTGCCCAGCACCCTCTAATACAGCCTGATCTGTTCTGCAAGTAAATATTATTTGGTTGTACTTCTTAAAAACTGTCATTTCACTCCTGATTGTTAGAAATCTTTTTCTAATAAGTTGCTGATTTTGCTGATCTTACGGCAACAGCTTAGTCTCTGAAATGTTGGAAGGCTACCGGGCAAAAAAGAGACACAATTGGGTCTTCATATTTGCTTGGTACTGTTCAAGAAGATGTAGGATTTGTCCTTCATTATTACAGCACAGCTTTATTCCAGGTGGTGTCCAGATTCTTAAGTAGCATCTCTTAGGAGAGGGAAATGTCCTTAGTCATGTATCGAAATCTTCAGAGCTATGGGAAAATATTTCTTAGTGCTGCATGGCTTCTCACATGACATTTAAGGGTTAGGAGTTTTTTGGTCCTTTTCCTTAGAATTCATAGCCATAACCCAATTTGGCCCCAGTTCTACTAAGAACACTGAACACCATCCATGAGGATTGCATAATTTTGGGGTCCAAAACCACCTCACATCTGCACCATTATTTCGTGGGTTCCTTTCAGCCCACCCAGCCCAGCAATCAAAGTCCGAAAGACTCACGGAGTAGAGAAAAGAAAGGGTTATTTCTGCAACTACCCTAAAGCCTCAAAGGTATCCACTTGAAATAAAACTAGCTGTCTCTGAGTCAGTTTGCTATCCCAGCCACGTCCCCCTGGCTCTAACCATCTCTGCATACATCATCCCACCACCACTACACCTGTGAACCTCTCCAACACTGCAAATCTTAAAAAGGAATAGCTACTTTCCAAGATGACCACGTACCCACCAACAATTCTCTGCTCTGTGCCTCATAATACTGTGAGTGCAGCACGAATGTGGAAAAAGAACACCGTGTTTCTAAGCAATTTGTCAAATAATTAAATTATGCACACAATAACTAGCTGGCTCAATTATATTAGCCAGTCTCCATCATGTAATATAATTTCTAGTGGCTGTTTAGGCACTAATAGCCTCAGATCTTTTTAACTGTGTCTGATGCCAGCTGCGGTCTGCATGACATCTTTCTGTGCCAAGTCAAACCCCTTGAATGGAAAATTCATGGCTCAGTTTCCAAGCCCCTATTCCTTGTGGAAGTTCTAAAATGTCATTTTCCATAAGGATGCTTCCACCACTGAACATTAGTGAATTTCCACTTAAGTAAATAAAAAGCTCTGTTTGGTTTGCTTTTGCTTTTCTGCCATTTAACGACATAAACCAAAAATCCTTCATCACAGTACGCTTGTATGTTGAGATGCTATAACATTGTTCCTAGCAACACCAAATAAATACACAGCCTTTTTGGCAGACCATACAGGTATTTGGAGGTATTTTCCCTTTCCTCCTATAAGGATATTTTCTTCCTTTCTCAACTATCATAAGCCTTCCTTCCTTCTTTCTGTGACTCTGCTACCTTTAAAAGAAAAGAAGCAAATCCCCAAAATAAAACAAGTGGGTGACTCAGAAACACTGCTTATAAAGGTGCCATTCCTCCCAAACCCATGTTTCTAATGACACCTGACATACTATTCCATAAGCAATGCTGGAAAGAGGCTTCCTTCCAGATGACTAATCTGAGATGGTTTTCCAGTAAGTGGGATTGCAGCAGTCAGACACATCATCTCCACAGCTAAGCCTTCATCAGCAACGTGCTGCCATCTTCCATTGAATCATGCAAAGCCTTGGCAGTGACATTTCCTCCAGCCACTTCATGTAGGACGTGACAACGGATGCCTCAGCTCATCAAGGGCTCTTTTTAAATGCATTAACGTGAATACAAGATAAATCTAGTCATCAATAAAATGTGTCATTGCCTCCCCTTTGCCTGCCAAGATTCAACCTCTGAAGAGTCTCAGACATACAAAATCTTCCCTTCTTCTTGATCCCTCATATTGGACTTGGTGCAGGGAAAGTATTAGGAGCCCTGAGTAAGGATGGGTTCAGGAATTAGCACATGGCAACAGACCTGTGAAACGTAGGTTGTGTTCCTTGCTCTGCTACTGGCCTTCTTTGACTCAGGTCCAGCTCTACAGCTTGCTCCTCAATGGTACTCACAGGAACTCCAGCAAGATCCACCCAAACCTGGAAGCACCTAAGTCTCCAAAAGTTTGGCCTTCTCTAGGCCCATTGTGTGCAAAACAACTCCAGCACCAACACCATCCCGCTGCCGAGGATCAGGCCGGTGCTAAGGAAAAGCTGAGGTCTGTTTGCTTTATGAAATTACTTTCTTCCACAGGCAAGGCAATTTTCAAAGCAAATCTTTCAGACTTGAGCACTGATGTACTGGGCTAAGGCACAAAATGGCATTCCTCCAGGCACGTTTTCGTGTGTGTTTGCCTCAGACATTGCTTTCTTATGTGTTCATTTTACATGTGACACTATCATTTTC
Organism: Loriculus beryllinus; assembly: GCA_039877255.1. Lineage (NCBI taxonomy): Eukaryota > Metazoa > Chordata > Aves > Psittaciformes > Psittacidae > Loriculus > Loriculus beryllinus. The sequence goes on along the minus strand of JBCJKH010004005.1, from coordinate 22,401 downwards.
CTTGTCAACCATCAACAACAGAAGACTGGATTAGAGAATGCCCAGAACAATTTAAGCTGTTTGTACGCTGGGGCACAAGATATCTTTTCCCTACCACTCCTCAGTCCTATGGACTTCTTAGGTAAAATGAAACTGAAGGTCAAGCTTGCACAGATTAAAACACCTTAGATCAGTGCACTCTTGTGGTTGAAAAAAAAAAACAACCAACAAAATGAATTAAATTGGAAGTTTTTCCCTTCAGGAAGGTCAACATATTCACATGCATTTCAGCATCCATGTCTATCACCACGGGTCAGGAAATAAAGCTAATAAGATGGCAGTATTCATGGTCCAGCACACCCATTTCTCTTAAACTTGTTCTTATTAACGTGGGTGCTTCATACAAGGACAAAGTGAGGACTTGGTGAGCAAAGTGTCCTCTGGGTAACTTAAGAATTAAAAGCCTTTACATTTTAAATTAGAAATGTGAAGCTTTATAGCTGCAAACTACTTACAAATGCTACTCTTAAAAAACCAAACAACAAAAATGAATAATCTAGCTGATTATGATGGCTTCAAAGGCATGAGGCCAGTTCCATTAGCTGTGGATCTGACCCAACAGGCTTAATACATCTGCAAGTACTAACAAAAGGGAGCTCAGGTCTATTTAACATTCAATCAGTGGCTTGTGCTGCTTTATAATTAGATAGAATGAAATATTACATGGAAAAAAAAAAGTATGAGTAAAGCATTTCACTTCCCTGATTATTATTTCTTTCTTAGCATTCTGTGGTTTAGCTACAAGACTCAAAATGCATTTCACGACAGTCAATAAACTTTGCCTTATCTTTGGTCAGCTGAAAACACTTTCCTCCCCCATCTCATTTGTTCCCTTTTGCTATAAGAGCCAAATGAGTATTAAGCATTTCATTCCACCTCACCTGGTGACAAGAAAATTACCCAACAAATAGGGTTTACTGTGGGGTGACAGAGGTGCCGGAATGAAACATGCACTGTGTTGGTGGAGACAAAGATGCAGTGTAAGAAATCATTCAGACTAAATGTAAACTGCAATTACATTTTGTAATTAGCAGACTGAGTATCTCCATGCAGTCATTTATAAGTCTTTTTCAAGCATTTTGTACCAAAGCAAAGGGTCTGTTGAGCTCTGTACCCTTTAACTCCTCTCTTCCTCCCATATATCATAGTTTGGGATTCAGCAGGTCTATCCCACAAACCCTTAGACATGAATATTCTCTGTGACTTCCAGTTTTAGACATTTCCTACATAGCAATTAACTTTCTTCTTCTCCCCAAATATCAGTTAAAGGAAAAAAATAACCCTGAACAAATCTCTGCAGCTGATTGCTCTGTCAGTGCTCACAGATGGCAAAAACAAAATATATTTGAGGTGGGGTTTCTGACTTTGCAAAAGAGTATGTGTGTATGTTTCTGTAAAAAAGAATATAAAACAAGAATATACTTTAAGGAATAATCCATTTCATATAAAAGCCATGTCATTTGTTTGGGTTTTTTTTTTGCTTTGCTGGGTGGGCCCTAAGCCGGTTATACAAAGCATTCTAATTAAATCAAAATATACTTTTCTTCTGTGTGTTTTAGACATGGAAACTCTTCATGACTTTACCAGAAGGCCAGGTATTAGCAGGGAACTCACAAAACCCACAGACTTTTACCCAGACAGGGGAAACCTTGCACGGTTTATAGCACCATACCTGGGGATGTGATCAGAAATATCTGTTTTCTGGCAGCTGAACCACAAAGCCACATTTGATTCATCCTCAAAGTTCCGAATTGTCACTGATGATCACAAATGGCTCCATCAATCTACCTTCTTGCAAGCTGCGAGACCAGCTAGGACAGATATGAGCAATTCTCTTCTCTCCCCTTTTACAGCCAGAGGAGGAGAAGAGTGATTTCTGAGCTCAGGCAGAAAGATGATGAGCAACGTTTCTCAATTCCTTTCATGCATACCAAAAGTAAGAGTCTGAATCCATGCAGGTGCTAGTCTGCATCAGATATAAGTAGACTCATACCCAGGCGGGACTGGGCAGTGGGGTTTTGAGAAAAGAGAAAATGTGACCCTCCGCACTGCAGTGGAAAATACTCAATTTCCAAAGACAAGGCAAAACTTGAGCTCCAAAGACAAGTCACTGCATCCCTGTAGGGAGAAGACTTTGGTGTAGCAAGAGCTGCGTGATACCCCTGCAAGAAGAGCATGTCCTCTGCATCTGAGCCCACTGGGAAAGGAGATTGCCTGATAGTAGCTGAAAACTCCCAAAGGGGGTGAACCAGTCTCCCTATCCATGGCTCTTACCTGCAGAAAGAAACTGATCAAGACCTGCTAACCGCCTACCTCCACAAGCATACAGCCCAGGACTTTCCTCCAAATGGCAATGCCTGTCACGCACGTGAAGATCCTTTCACTACAAGAGTACCCTCGAGGTTCAATGGGTCAGATTCTAGTGGTGTAAGAAGGGGAAGCATTTTCCATTTCAGCAAAGCTGTCACCAACAGGAAATCAAGCCCTGGCCCTACCCCAGACAAAATCTTTCTTAACTGGGAGCCAAGCATTTCAGATACTGGCTTGTTTTACATAATGAACAATTGTTGCATCAATGCCTGTTTTGTAGGGTGTGGCTGAAGACTGATTTTGTTCAAAGTCTTTCACATTAGGTCAGAGGAAAATAATTGTTTCAATATGAGCATTTCAATAACAGAAGCATTTGAATGAGTTCCACTATAATTTAAGAACCTGATGAAAAATGTGGTGAATAATTACATCCACTAGTTACTGGCTCTGCATGTCTCAGAGCAGTTTCAGGGTGGAGGGATGAGAGGGCTGATCTAATGATAAGACATATATTGCATGCTCAAGAGGAATGGAATACACAGCCAATGACTCTGAAAATGGATCTTGCCAACTTGTAGCAAAGGAGTGAAGCTCCCAGTCTTCTTCAGTGAAGTAATGCTCAATACTTGAAAATGATTTGCCCAGGTAGATAAATTGCTCATAAGGAAACATCTGAAATATCTCAGTTTCTCCCCCATACACCCACTCTCAACTTGTTCTGTTAAAGACAAGAACATAGTTTAATTATTCCAGCTTGAAAAGACCGAACTTCAACTTTCTCAAGAAAATGATCCACGAAAAGGGAAGAACTGTGGAAGACTTGAGAAGTCAGATAACCATGGTAGATAACTATCACCTAACTCACACTCATTAAATCACTGTCTCTCTGAAAAGGCAGTAACAAGTAGCTCTATGGCATTTAGTGATAACAGAGCTCAAACTGGTTGCACATGAACTTAACTGTAATAAAGACAGCAATTTGCACAACTCAGTAATGAGTGTCAACCTGATGCTCCGTGTTGTACAACTGCACTGAAAGGCCATTTTAGTACCTTTTCTGGTGCTATTTGGAGCTAGAAAACTCTGGGCAAACTCAGGGCCAGAACAAGTCTACTTGAATTCACTGGGTCTGATTGGATGAAGCACAAAAGCCATCAGCACTGCTCTCCAGCTTGTTTCTTCTTAAGCAGGGTGCTGATGTCTTGAACACAAGCTCAGCTAAGTGACAGTCAAAAAAATGGGTAGAAATCCATTCCACCTTAAAAATGCTTCTTGTTTGTTTCTGTGTTATCTTGACTGGTTGGAAGACAAAAGGAATCACTGGAAATCCTATCTTCCAAAAGTAACAGGACTTCATTCAATGGGTAGTCTGCTTGAAAAGCAAAAGAGCATTTGATCTCATTTCAGTACCGACAGAAAGAAATAAGGGCAGAAACTCAAGGGAACTATGATGCTTACATAAGAGAGATGGTTCTTAAAAGCTGTAATGTAGGAAAACATAGGAAAAAGAAGCAGTAAGGACTACCTCAAATGCAAAAGGTTAGATCTGTTGTCCCACAAAGGAACATGACAAATAGAGTCACTGCATTTGCATACCTTTTCTAATGCACCTTGCTGTCACCACTGGATGGCAAAGCATGGTAACATGAGCTGCCTTCAAAGCATGCAAAATGGAAAGCAAACAGCAGACATCATACCCTTCCAGAGTCAGAAACCATTACTGCAAAATAAGACCTCTGGAGTTCAAAAACTTGTTAGAGGGACACACTCCAAAGGCATAAACAGTATGGAGGAGGCAAGGTCTATAAATCACTGCGAGTCAGCTTCAAAAAAATGTGGAGGAGTAAAACGATGGGAGAAATTTATGTATGGATGGCTCTACCATAGTATTATTTTAACACCATTTTCTTGTAACCCATTTACACACAACCATTTGAACATTTGTTATAAAGTATGTATGGGGTGACTCATCCAGCTGAAGAATAAGCCTAATTGGTCAGACTTCCAGGACACTGTGTGCTGAGCTATAAGAAATCATAATCTCATCTATTAGGAGATGTGACAAGTTGCAGAAGCTATCTAAAATTCCTGGAAGAGGTAGTATGAAATAAGAACCGTTGCCTAGGGACAGTCTCTTTTATACAGTAATTAAAGAGCTCAGATCTGCGCTATTCTGGATGGATGAAAAATATGCATGCATAAGCTTAAATTCTGGCTCTGACTTGTTCATGCGAGAAAGTCGTCTAATAATTCATTAGCCTCTTCAATAAAAGATACCCGAAAGGCAGAGCAAAGGGCATCTGTGGATTTGACTGCCATGTTCATACGGTCCCAGAATTTCCCCAGGGATTTTGCTCTTCTGTATAATGCAGCTACATGACTCAGGGAAAAAAACACAAGAACTTGAGAAGAGTTTCTTTCTCCCCTGAGAACATTCCCATACCAAGTGACCAGAAGCAGAGTGGAAAGAAAAGCACATTATAGACTGAAACAAAAATTGAAACCTTGCAGAGAGGTTATTAGCACAGAGGAGAATTGCTCCTCATACACAGATTAGTAGAGCTGTAGTGGCAAAATGGCTTCCTATGAAAACCCTTGAATTCAAGCATTGCTGTTGACTCACACCAGTTGTACATGCATTTCCCATACGGCTCTCGTATTTGAAAGCACTAAACCAATGGACCATCTACGCTTGGATGGACTATTGACCTTTCCCTTCATCATTTCTCTTGCAGAAATCAATGTGATTATTTACTTGCTTCTGCCAGTGTAGAACTACCAAGAGTCTGGCACAAATATAGATGAATACCTGTAATTTTAATCAGTGTGTTAGCAAGAAGTTGTGGATGATACTTCCAATGCACCACATACTGGAAGGCTATACAAAGCAACCGGCCAGCAAAATAAAATCTAATGATCTCACGCACATATATATATATACATAAAGCTTTTAAAAGTGTAGCTAAACTGAGATAATAAAAGTTTTTACTATGTTTTCCTGTTACAAAAAACAAATGTACAATGATTTCATCAGTACCAGATAATAGTCCTGCTTATAACCAGAGGGAAGTGTTTTTAATAACTTCACTAAAAATATGCACTGGTAGAAAAATGTAGTGCAATAAAAAAAAATTACAAAAGGTAATGAAATATTACCTATTATCTCAGCTCATTTTTGTCAGGAAATAATACTACAAACTTAATATGATACATGGAAGCCTTATGAAAAGCAGGCAGGGAGAGGCTTATAGTCTTATCCAGTATTAGACGAGAGGCTGAGTGATTAATAAGTTGACATTGAAGAGCAGAGAATGGAAACCATATGGACCTTAGGGAAAGGAAATAGCTTAAAAATGAAACTGTCACGCTGCCAGGCTGCATAGGAAGAGGCATCCCACAGCCATCCCCACCACGCAGCAAAGGGGAAAGCAGCTTAAGCCTTTGTCAGCGCTGTGCACACAGCTGGAGCTCCAGCCCCCCTGAGCCTGCTGCTGTGCAGTCCTTGGGCACACATGGGTGAAACCAATGGCAGAACTGCACCAAAAATAGGAAGGAGAGAGGAAAAAACCACATTGAAATGAAAGGTTTGAATGCAACAGCAAGTTGGGTGTTTGAAGAATGGGAAAAATAAGACACACTGTAGAAGTAGACGGAATGAGATATATCCATAGCAGTGGATATATAACTGTACCTTATGGGCCTCCAGCATACCCAGTGTATAGGGGTGAGATGCTCCTGATTGCTTTTTTAAGTAACAAGGACAGACCTTTTGATGGGATTAAAACTTGGTGTTACACTAACGTTATCACTGTTCAGGGCTGCAGAATTAAGTTCTAAATACACAGTGAAGCACCATTACCTAAAATATCAACAATGCCATTTATTGCATGTCACAAGCCAACATGTCACTACCAGAAAACTCTACATTTACTGTTGTTTCTCAGGCACATTGTGTCTGTTTCTGATTTGTACATTGCTCACACTTGAAAAAGTCTGCTGTGGTTTCCAAGACTGGGGATTTAACTGTGGCTGCTAATTCACTGTTTACTTTACAAGTGGTACCAACGGAAAGTCACTATTGGTGGTAAATAGGTAGTACGCACGCAATAACATCAGTGAAGAATTCAATCAAAATCAGCAGCATGTAAGCCCCTGGTAAGTAATCTAGATTAAAACATGTGATGTCCGCTGGAAAAATAAAACACCAAGAAGCTATAAACATTTATTCACAGACCTCTTAAGAATAAATGATGGCTTTAAATATCCTGGATGAAAGAAGCAGAATTGTTCTTGTGAAATATACATTAAGTATTTTCTGGAAAGAACAGAAACAGTGCCATTCTGTAGTGCTGCATAAAAGAGTACCTAAACATTTCTCCTTCCAAGTTGAACAGGCTTTATCTTGAAGTCTATCAAGAATAAATGTCAACAATTTTTCCTGGATTAAATTCCAATTATAAAAGTGATTTTTTCTTCTAAATTATTAGAAATACTGATTGATAATAAACTTTTTTATTCCTTGCAAAACTAAGAACAACTGAGCCAAATGAAAGATTATTAGTTCCTTGAGTCAATCCCTTAATTGAAGGATGATTCTATGATAAGCTTTCATAAAAAATTATAAACCCAATTCTAGCTTTTCAAGGAACAGGACTATATCTGGGCACTGCCCACTCCCTCCCTACTCAAATCATTGATATTTCCTCTGACTGGAAATGTGAAATCAGATCTCACATTTTTATCACACCCATGTTCTGTGTTTTAGGAAAAGCAGCATATTTTCTCAATGAAAAGGAAGAAAATACTAGCAGCTACATGCTTGGAGTCTAATTTTAGAAGGAACTGAGCCATAATAAGATGCTGCAGTCAATAGGAACTGGGAAACAATAATTCCTAAGTTTCTTTCTATGTTTGAGTAGAACCTGACAAAAATTTCTCAAGGAAATATTTGTCATGAGAAAATTCCAATTCCTGTAAACCAAACCTGCTTACAGGACAGGATATGCTTGGGGAATTGTCTAATATCTCTTTTTTTTAATACAGTTTGAAATAGCTTTAAAACTATAATAATATCATTGTATACCAATAAAACATCTTAAATATGAAAAGGGTTGTTTGACTAGAAGACAGGAGAACTTTTTAAAGTCAAAACAAACTTTCAATCAACCTTCCCTGTGATTTTTTTAATTCTTTTTAAAAACAAATGTTTGAGAAGCAAAAGCATTCAATCTTGGTTTACTTTCCACCTGGTCTGCAAAATATTTTCCTAATTTTTCCTAAGTAGGAAAAGGAAAACACTTCCTACTTGAGATTTAGTTATGAAGGCATTTTCATGCCTGTCCAAAAGAAAAAAGCTTTTTACTCATGCAGATAAACCTCTCTTTGACCCTAGTGATGAGTGGAGTGTTAAATTTGTTATGTCTTTACCGTCACTTTGATTCAGTTATTGTAAAGCGAATGGCATTTGCATCACAAGGCAGCAGAATAACAATTTCTTACCTTTAGCCTTTCTGTTACACCATCAGTGAAACTGACTGTGAATTCAGCAATTTTGGGCACTCTGAGTTTTCCTTTGTTCTTCTGGTCAGGCTGATACTCTGTTCTTGTTTTCACAATTACCTGGAAAATATCAACACTTATAAGGTTTCTCCACACATCTTTTTGTTATCTAAGCTTGTCTATACAAACCATTCCCTGGACCTACAAATGTACCTTAGAACCACAAATTATCAGAAACTCATTATCCCCTCAGGAACTAAGAGAGACAAACAAGTAGCCAGGCAAATACAAAGATCTAGGACAGTGAGCTTAGCACACTGAGTCCTAAAATAGGTGACGGCAAAATGTTTGACACCTATTTTGTTTAGGACTAGGCATATAATGTTTATATCATATTCCACAGGCAGAACATGCAGAGTAACAGCCCATCCTAAAGAAGAGCCCTTGCTTACTAAAGCCCCATCCTAAAAACTTCCACTTACATAAATTTAAATTTTGGCCATTTGGTGTCTCATTTATTCAGGCTCCAGATTATCCATATGAATCTTCTACTATCAGCTTGGGTTTTCCTCAGTTTCATTTGCTGACTAATCCAGGTCTTACTGATCTTATAGAAACAAGGTGTCTTACACTTTTAAAATGGCTTTTAAAAGGGTAAGGTCAAATTACCAAAATTGCATTGTCAATTTGCATTGAATTTGTCTGTAATCTAGAATGACCCTAAATATTGTAGGTAAAATGCACAGCAAACAAAAAAGGTAACACAGAATGCCAACTGCCACCAGGGGAGTAAGCATCTGGGCTGTGCTCTGAAACTAACAACCCTTCAGAGGAGTGAGTGTATCCATCCCATTATACATAAGAATCTTAAAAGACTACCCATCCATGAGCCTATATAGCTAAAGAGCATTGTGAGAGCTAGCCAGCATCACCACACTATTGTACTCTACATGGAGAATGTATGAGAAGACAAAATGGCCCTGGCCATTCAGCACTAGCCAGGAGCTGGAACTCATTCCTAGAGAGGAGGCCTGTGGCTGTGAGCACACACTGCTTCAGCACAAGATTCCCAACCAGGAATAAGGTCCACAAATCATACAATGGTTTGGTGCGGTTTGCAAGGTTCTGATAGGTTAAGCACAAAAGGATAGAACACTGAAGTTCTCGACCCCAGGGCCAACGCTTCGCCTTGCTGGTCTCCCATTTTGACAGCAGTCAGCCTTGCCAAAGTGAAAATTAAATACTCCAGGAGTGGTGACTGGTTCATGTGAGAGTGACAAGAGTGATGCTAAAGCTCTTTGTCAGAAACAAAAAGTCATGAGGGATTGAGAAAGATTAAGTGATGCACAAGGCTGAGTTGCCAGCTAATGATGAACTTATTTCCAAATGAAGATAGCAAAGTCTGGTTTGGACCAGAGAAAACCCCAGGTATTTAATCCTCCTGCACTTAATGCCATGTGAAAATCCGAGTGAGAGAAAACTAGTGAGGAGTCATAAGCCAATTTTCTGGATTCAAATGCAAATCATTAAAGACTGATGAATATTTACATCCTCCAGCAAATCCCTCTCAGCAATATTTATTACAGTAGCATTTGCAACATTAAGACTTGGGAAGAAGAGGGGACAAAAAGCCACCCAAATATATTTATTTGTATTAGCATTTTGAAACTCAGGGTTTCTGATGACACAACATAGATGATGGGAAATGACACATAGGGACAAGCTTGATTTGGGATGAACCCTAATCCTACTCTGTACCTGGTATTGAATCAAGCCCCACTGTGCTCTGACATGACAAATAAAGTAAAGCTCTCTCTCCAGCCATGACAAACCGGCTCAGCTCTGAGTTACAAACAAGCAGTAACCTCATTTTCTCACTCAAAAGGAGGCAAACGCACTCAGGCCTCCATGCAGCTGGCCCCCAATCTTCTCCCTGCCCTTTTGTAAACCCTGTACAGCAAATTACAGTGTCAGCCATCAACACCTGCCAACCAGTGTTCAGAAATTGCAATCATTCTGCTTTCAAACCGACCAGTCACCGTATCCAATTCTCCCGAATTCATGCTTCCTGCTTGATATAAATGTTAGCTGCAGACAAAATTTTTACATGCATATGAGGGCTTTTCCACAGACTCTGATGTTGGCTCTTAACGATGGACCATGAAGCCAGAATAGAATAAAATAAAAATAAATTAAAAGCCTTACTTGTGTTTAGATATAATTGAATTTTCTTCCATTCTTTGTCATTTACACCAGCTTTCTTACAGGTATTTTTTAACTGCTGTTACATCCAACCAGTATCCTATAATTAGGAAAGTTTGACTTATGCTGTCTACAGGGATACAGCATGAGACTGAAAATAAACCAGAAGGCATCAGATTCAAGTCCAGTAGCAATGTCTAGCACGTCTGTGAATAAATAAGTAAGCTCAGTCCCCAGCCAGATCAGAAGCTACTGAAACACAATTTGCTGGCGCTGCCAGCAGCGAGATGTGTGTGCACAGAGCCATAGTCATCCTGCTGGTCAGTGCTTTGCAAAGAAACTTGCAGCGGTATCAAAAAGCTTTAGTAGAGCAGGTGAGAAGTTCCTTTGCTAAATGCCTTTTGGCATCACAAAAGCTAAATATCTGCTCTCCAGAAGTATCTCTGTCAGGCACCTGGTGGAATTACTTGGCAGAAGAAAGCCAAGGCAGTCAGTAAGGTCTCCTCTTCGAAAGAGAGCACAGAAATAAAATGACAATGGACAGACAGGAAACCGTAGTGTGTGGGTAGCATTCAATATTGTGCCAGTAACGATAAAAAATGCTATTTTGCTGAGGGCACGGTGTGCACTTGCAGAAGAAAAGAGCTACAGTTCAGTCCCCTACAGTCTAAATAAATAAACCTGCACATGGATCCCACTTTTGCAGCCATTCACCCCCTCTCCATCCAACAAGTTGTTATCAGGATGCCCACGCAAAGGCTTCTGGAAATTGAGTTGTGTTCATCACACCCCTTGAGCCTCCTGCACTGGTGAGACCACCCGTGGCAGTACCCAGGGACAGAAGTG
>JBCJKH010004005.1:0-11058 GCA_039877255.1 Loriculus beryllinus | reverse complement strand
TCTGTTTTCATTTTCCAGTTTTCTGATTTGGGAATGCAGATTTGCCTCCTTCCCTCCTTCCCCCTTCCCCCTCAGCATTCCCTGACATCACTCCTATTTCACCTTTTCTTTCCACTTTGTCACTGCAAAAAAATTCCTGGCAGTAAAGTCTTCCAGAAATTCTAACCAAATTGTTGTTGGATGTACAGTAATAAAAACCCCACTGGCTCCACAGTCAGTGCAATGATCAGCATTCATTTATCACCGGCTGCCCAGAGCAATTCGATCAGAGCCCAGGATCCCACTGTTTCAATGCAAACAAGGTACATTCATCTCACACCATGACAGGTTTCCTGGGAGAGCTACTGGCGTTTATTACAAACCACAGCCAACAGAATGATCCCTATTCCCTCTTCTTGTTCGTTTTGCAGCTTTGCTGACTTCAGTAGAGTTATTCTTGATTGAAACAGCAAAAGGGAGTGTAAAATTGGGGTCCTGTGCAGACTGCAATTCCAAGCAAGCTCAAGTGAAAGAAATGCCCATCTCCTCATTCCCTTCTCTGCAATGCTGTTAAGGTGGAAATGAACTGCTGTAACTCCCAGAGCTGGCAGCAATTCCTAGATGTGCTCTAGCCTCCTGAGTTCAGACCATAAATGCAGACAATCGAACCAGTGCTTAAATGAAGAAATAGTTTCTTGCACACTCCTAAAGGAAAACAATTTGCCCCCTCTCTACCCCCACTGCAGAAACACCATTCTGCCTATTCTCTGCACTTGCCTCCTTTGAGTTCTCACCTCCTGCATGCTCCCTAACTCATACCCCTCACGGTGAGAAGAGTCTGGCTGTTTCAGGTTGGTGTCCCTAAACATGAGTTTACAAGAGCAGGGGATTATTATTATTCATCTCATGAAGCAACCTGCATACCTACAAAATGAATACTCAAAAGCAAGAACAGCCCCATCAGCTTTTTTGGATTGCCTGAGCCTTTCCAGTTGCTGCATAAATACCCTGTGAACTTTTTTGGACACTAGTCAGCCTTTGTGTTTCATTATCCCTGATCCAGCGCCAGCTTATGCCTATGCCTCACTTTGTGTGTTGCAATGATCCACCAGAGACAGCAATCTCCCTGCCAGCTTAGGCCAGTCTACCTGTAGTCCTTTAAAGTCTATACTGTAGATGGAGCTAGATGAACACTAGCTTGAGGATCCCCACGCAAATTATGTTGCTGCTGTGAACTCTTCTTGGGTGGCATGGTTTAGTGTGAGGTGTCCCTGCTCATGGCAGAGGGGTTGGAACTAGATGATCTTAAAGTCCTTTCCAACCCTAACTATTCTATGATTTTCCAGAGACCCCCCCACCTTTAACTTGCAGAAAGACTGTGTTGTTCATGGCAGATGCAATAAAGGGGACACAAATAAATAACTCTTCTTCATTTCATATCTGACATAAAACCATTCTTTGAAAGTTGCTTCTTAGATGAAGTTTGCAGACTGATTGTAAGAATACAGGAAGAGATAAAAGGGCTTCCATGCACCAGTGAAAAGACATTTAATTAGAGGAATCCACACTGCAGTCCTTGAAGCTTCTTCTGTAACCAAGTTTAGCTAGCATTTGAACTTGTTAACTTCCAGTTCAGCAAAGCACTTAAGCATGTGAGTAATCCTATTAACATCAACGGGATGTTAGTCAGATATTTGAAGTTAAGTGTGCATTTAAGTGCTTTGGACAGATCAGAGCTTAAATTGGCTTCAATCACCTTTTCACAGCCAGTTATAACCCTGATGCTTAGGGCTCCTGTGGCATTCTTCTGCAAGATGGCTCAAAGCACTTTACAGACCAGCATGACACCAGTATTACCATAATACTGGTGGAGTACTATGGGAATATACTATAAAAAAGGAGAGAGAAAAGAGGTTTAGTAATATGCTGAGTCACACCAGCAATTCGTGGTTGTGTCAAGAAAACAGACCACTGCTTGCTGCTACTCACAGTGCACCATGTTTTCTCAGAGGTCTTCATTAGCTGAATGCTAATCTCCAGCACATTCTCCATACAAGTGTAACATTCTTAGGATTAAGGGACAGCAAGATGTGGCTGGGGTGGGTAGGAAGTCAGATGCTGTATAGAAAATAGCAGCTCTCTGCAGAATTCATGTCCTCAGTGATCCTAGGTTAGCAGTTGTGACAACAACACTCTCCATGTCTGGAAAGGGTTTACTTTTTATTCCTTCTTGCATCTTCTGGTTCCTCATTCCAATCCCTCAAATACTTTCCTGCAAAAGCTCAGGAGCAGCCAATAGAGAATAGCCTGTAAAAGTTCTAAAATCCCAAACACAATGGGACAACAAGCCATATTTATCATGCTGCTCCACACAAACAAGATTTTTCTAATGATGCTGTTTGCTAATACATTTATTGAGTCCTAAACCCAAATGCACTTATTATTCTTGGCTTATTGCTAGTGACACCACTGGAATCAATAGGAAAGCTTTCCTTGGCTTTAATGAATGCAGGACCAGGCACCTTTTCTGTAGTGATGCTTTGGAAAATTATAGGTGTGCTGAGGTGAGAAACAACAGATAAGAGTCTGTGTACACCAGCGGGAAATCCATCATCAGCAACCTTGAGAAAGTAAACAGTAGGGGAGTGCTGTGAAAACTAGAGATTTTGGATGCTGAAAGAAAAAAGAAAGCAAGCTTTTAACCAAGTGGATTATATTAAAAGCCTTTGCTTTGAGAAGGAAGGATCAGAGCAGACGTGAAATGTGACAAATGGAAAAATATCACATTAAGCATGGAACCTTAAAAAGGATTTTCCTGCAGTGGGATGAAGTAAGTGTTTCTGAAAATGAACTGATATGAATTCTGAGTCTTGTCTCCAACTGGCTAAATGTAACATCATTTATTGCCACTTTATATTTGCGTTTGAGCTCTATGGTTTTCCCTGAAGAAATGAGTAATAATATTTAACATAACTGGCATTGTGAAAGCTATAAATTATTCATTTAGCAAAGGACATGCAGCCCTGCTGTAATTCCCACTTCACTGCCATGGTGCATGTAATATATTGTGGTTCAGGTGCTGCAAAGTGCAAACCATAAAAATTTAAAATACTACTTCCCAGGATTATTAATAATGAAGAGTCTCTCACTCGGAGTGGCTGTCAGATTGACAGAAGAGATAAACAAAATGTGCTTCTCCTACTAAGGATAAAGGTTTTTTCCAGGTTCAAAGATGAACCTTGTAGTCCCACAAAATGGTTGTAACACCCCATCAGTTTCCATGTAAATTAGTCATGCTCACTTTTAAATGAAAATGAGACTCTGGGCTTCATTCCTTTCCATGCCTTTCTTCATTCCTTGCAGAGAGAGAACAGAAAATAGAAACTTATCACTGCCATTGACATCATGGTTTCCTTTGCCTTCACCACCCAACTGAGCATCAAGAGCTGAGAAAGACCTTAGACCATGTCCCAGCTGTAGCTTGCTGTCCAGGTTACTGATGATAGCAAGATGGTGACTCTCAGACTTGGCACTAAATCTGCTGTGACTGAGCTGGTTTCTATACTTATGTGCTACAAGCCAAAGGACGGCTAAAATTCACCACCTGCTCACACACAAAATTCTCCAGTGACCTACAAGCTCTAATCCTCATACACTGCCAGCTTCAAAGAGCAAATGAGATGTGCACATTGCCAACAACAGCTGAAGTGAAAATACACAGCAGTAAAAGAATATAGGAAAAGAGACGGAACTTTTAGAACTTTCCCAAATAATTATGACTATGTCCCATTCCAGGGGAGAGGCAGCTATGCTTCCAAATCTAAAAAATGACCACATCTCAACAAGCAGACTTCTCAGAGATTAATATTAGAATAAGCATTTGGGTGTATGTAATGGTGGTCCCCATGGAATCCTATTCGCTATTTGAATACATAAAATGCCTGAAATATTAACCAGCAAAAAGAAAACAAAAACGAAAATTCAAGAAAGGAATGCCCTGGGATCAAATCCATAGTCAATGGAGAGAGCTACAGTCAGAACCACTCCGCTTTTCCCCCGTTTTAGCTCATTTAATGGGTGTTGTGCTGGAAATGAGTTTCACAGAGGGTGGTAGGTCAAAAAAGTGGTCTCCTGAGTGAGTGCCAAGAGGATATTCCAGGCAGAAGGAACATCACAAAAAGACAAAGACAGCAAATATAATCAGCCCTGGCATCACCAATGAAAGGCAATGCAGAAAATAAAGGCTGCACTGAAAGCAGCTGAGGAGAGAAAGGCATAGCTCACAAGCACAAAATGAGCTTGAAAATTATCCAGCTAAGTCTCCCTACAAATCCCTAGGTGACCATAACCATCAGGAACCCACAGGAGGCTTTGAAGGGGTGACAGAAATGGATTTCAGTAGGTTCAGCCAGCAGAGAGTATAGCAAAGCAGACAAAAGAATCAATCACACAGCTGTAGTGATGGTAAATTGGCCAGGGTAAATTAGCAGAGCTCCATTGATCTAAACTACGCTGATTTACACTAGACAAGAATCCTGGGTAGTCTTACTTTCCAGATCAGTAAGTAACTGGTACATGGGGTTCACTTCATGGTCTTGCTGAAGCAATTTCTACTTGCAGCAATAGGCTTTTATGTTAGAAAACGGACAAAGAAAAGAATAGATTACAACAGACTTAACCAAACACCTATATCTTAATAGACTTTTCCTGTGTCCATTTCTGCTGTTTCTGCAGAACACAGCTCTAATTCCAGTGCAGACAATACTGGGGTTAAGAGAGGCAATGGAGCTCACAAAACCAGGCACAAGCTAGCTTTAAAACCACCTAGTTCAGGCACTGATAGCAGTGAAGGAAAGAAGAGAAAATTTCTCCACAGGCTGCACAAATCCCAAGATTTTCTCTGGTGAAGATCTGCAGCAGCCACACGTTATCTGTATGCAAGGAAGGCAGTCGAATGCCACCGCAGGTGCCTGCAAAGGCTGCTAGCACATGCTTGGGTTGCAGTGCAGTCCTTGCTGTGAACGGATAGCCTGCGGATGGAGGCGTTCACTGCGCTAGGGGAAGGATGGTTCACAGCAGCTATATCCAAAGAGGAGCATGAACTGCCAAGACCCTCGATCAGGGCTGTCCAAAGCACACAAATGAAATCAGAAAGGCTACCCCAGAAATCCCATACTGCCAGAGGGCGTGCTGCTGCAAGTATTTATTACAGCTTAATGAGCAGAGGCAATGTTTACATTCAAATGCACATTTAGAGGACAAATGGATTTGCACAGTGCAGGAGGGGGACAATGTCACAGGAGAGGAAGGCTCAGACTTTAGTATTTGTAGAGATTAGGCAGAGTATCGCAAGGGGAGAAAGGAAAGGATAGGGAAAGGCAAGACAACCTGCGCCCCCCTTCATATTTGTAATGCTCTCTTGTTGTTCCCTTCCTTTCTTTTATGCATGCTTTCTTTCTCTGCATCCTCCTCCCCCTTTTACTCTTCCTCCCTTCAACTGCCACAGTTACTAGCCCTTCCCCATCTCTCCTTTTGCTGTTTGCTCCATCCCACCACATTCACCAGCAGCATGAGCAGGAGCACAGCCACCTACCCCAGCTGCCTCAGCAGCCCCCCCAGACAGAAGTAGGGAAGGCTGAGCTGCCTCTGGCCCCACCACGTGTAGCTGCACCCCAAAACCACCTCCATTTCGCCTTAACAGCATGTGCCTTCAGGCTGGCTGCAGCCACCATGCACTGCTGGGCTTCACGGAGGGAAGGCTGACATAGGTATTTCAGCATGGAACTGCAAGTAGTCCCCTAGGTACAAAAGCACTCATTCAGCATACTATTAATTATGCCTGCTCAGCTGGCCAGGATAAAACATTATTTTCTGTTAACCCAACAGGGACAGGCTGTGAACACAAGGGACCCTCCTGATTTTCAGGAACTCTTGATTACTCTGTGTACACGCATTGCCACGGCTACTCAGAGGGGTGAGGCCAGGGAGGGAGAAAGGCAGGCACATGGGTTGGGAAAAGCATTTGAAGAGAGCAGTTACGTCTGTTTTTCTTTCTTGGGCTGGATGGCAGGAATTTGTCACCAGAGAAATTATTTCTCAAGCCTCCAGATGCATTCAAAATAAAGAACAATGGACCACATGATAAGCCTTCTGCAGCCTTCACCACAAAAGAGATGCTGGATGTTTTTTTTCAGCCCTGACAATGGCTTTTATCCACTTTTGTGTTATGTAAAATTGGGATTTTTACTGCCAGAACAGAGGCATTTCCTGCTGGAGCAAACTGAAGCAAGCCTATGAGACCAAAGGGTCCCCAGTCGTTGGTCTCATTTAAAATTTCAGTGAAGCAGTATGGTCCCTGGAAAGCTGCGTATCTTCTAGCATTATCATTGCAGAGACACGTAACAATTACAGCCAGAGCACTTTGTCTGTGCCTAGGAAAACAAGTGAACAGCCAGCCTTTTCCTCTTTGGTCCTAAAAGAAAAAAGACTTCTCTTTTTTTTTTTTTTTTTTTTTTTTTTTGGCTTTTTGAATAAGAAGAAATGAAATTCAGAGACATAAAAAGCCAGGTCAAAGGCTTGTCATTGGTGATAGCTATTGTTCCTCTTACATGGATAGATTCCAACAAAAAGGCCACAGACAAATGCTATAAAAGCATCTGGCTGCCTTCTGCAAATGCCACCCCAGCAAGAGAATCAGAGGGTGAGGGAAATGCTTGAAGGTAGTCAATAAATACAAATACATTAAGCAGGCTTAGCACCCTAGGGGAGAAATTACTGTCCCGGGTACATTTCTGCCCTTGCAGCCATACAGCTGCTGGCAGAATGATGAGAATGCTGATGCTGCAGGAGAAATAGTATGAGCCTTGGGAGGAACCATCCCTGTTTGGTAGAAAAACAAACAGTTCAGTGGTCAATAATTTTAAATAAAGATTGCCAAATTCAAACCTCCTGAATTCCTGCCTGCATTTTCCCAACAGCATCAAGGTGGAAGTCAGAGGGAGCTGCTAAGCACACAGCACTTTGCAAAACAAGCCTGCTAGGAAAGCATGCCCAAAAGAACAGCCAGTAAGTTTAAGAATACCTTTAAGAAAGTGTTTCCTCCTACTATCCCTACATCATTTCTTATAATCAAGGAGCTAGCTGAAAAGAGATGTGCTCCAGGGATTAATCACATGAGCAAAGGCTCCATTTTATATTCTTTCTCTGTATTCTTTCTCTAAAAGGGGAGCCAGACACTGAAAACATTTGAAAGAGATGAATCTATGGTGAAACACCTACAGAGGTTAATACTGACAGTCACTTTGAGTGACTCTCAAGCGATCCTGCTATAAAAACATCTTTAAATGAAGAAAAAGTCAGGTATTTAAAGCCTTTAAAACACAATTTTTAGTCTGTAGATTCCATTGGCTTTGCCTTTAAGGATCTGCCAAGCTAAGTTTATGGACAAACAGGCTTGTTTTTCCTCCAATGTGCATGTAAGTGTCTAAGACTCAACTGGAAAAGAGCCTATATATTAACAGAGCTTGCAAACCTTTGCCATGAAATATGCATACACTGAGGGAAGGTATTATTGCACACTGGCAGTAACAGCAGTTGGATTGCACAGTACAGACCTCATACACTCTCGATTCACGAGCCAAAGCTGATACTACTCCTCCTTCAGACAGACTGAAGCTAGGGCAAGTGCAGAGCTCCAGGCTGCAGTTAAACCTCCTTGCTCTGGTTTTGATGCACCCTGGATGCCCCCGACCCAAGGTTAGATGCAGGTCAAGAGCTCGCAGTTTCTTAAATGACTATAACCTCTAATGGCAAAAAGAAGCCCAGACAAGGGAGTATTCAGCAGACTGGTTGTATTTTTTTTCCCAGGTTTCACTTACAGGACAATGCCCGGGCACAGCACCAGCTCTTTGTTGTGATGGCAAAGGACCCTTGATCGGCAGGAGCAGACTGGAAGGCCAGGAGCAGGGCTGGGAGCATTGCCGCCTTGTGGTTAACAGCGAGGAGAGATGGGCTTGCCTTTATTTAAAAACAAGTGAGCAAACCCCTTCGGAGCTGTTGCACACAGACCCTCCACCAAAGCTGGTTTCGCTCTGGTCATTTATACAGCATCCCATGCAAGAAGCACAGAAACCACCTTGGCATATGTTTGCATTCTCCCAGGCTAAAAATCAAATGCTGGCAGGTTTTAAGAATGGACAGAAAAAAAGTGAAACCGATTTTAGTTGTTCAGGGGTTTTTTAACCCTACCTCCTGACTGCAAGGCAAGTCCAAACACGAATACACTCAGAAAGACTTGAAATCCACATCTGCTTTTCCTCAGGCTCAGAGTCTGACTGCACTGAATAACAGCTTCACTTTACTAGGTACAAAGCTGAAATTTCCCCCATCATTTAACTTCTGCCCAAGCTTCTCACCTGAGGCTCAACTCATTAGCAGGCCTTCAAAGGGACCCTCTCCTTTGGGGTGAACTCACCCCAACATAATTTGCTCCACAATGAGCAAAGGAAAGAGATTGTGAATTATTTTGCTTTTATCATAAATACCCTCTCCTTCTTGAGAATGGACTGCCAGCCACCGTTAACTCCAGGCCTACTGCACACAGGAGCTGAAGCACAGCCTGCAGAAATCAATACCATTGACTCTAATGAGTTCTGAATCATGCTTAGCACTCCTGGAGATACATCTCATTCTTCCAGCAAAGAAAAATACATATGTCAGTACATGCATTGACAGTAATGTATGCTAATGAAGGTAATGTAACCTAACAACATGTGAATTATTGATGTAGGCATGTTTAAGCAGAAAAATCAGAAAGGAATCACACCAGACCAATACACTCCAGTATTTGTTCACCAACAGGCAATTAGAAGGTGGTGGTCCTGAGAACATGCATTACCACTTTATTAGCTTGAAAGGATTTTTGCTAAGTTATCCATGTCTCACCTGATCCATGAGTCATTTAAATTTCACATCCTGTGACACTGCATGATCTTAATGAGCCATTGTACTAGTATCAAATGAGCTACTTTTACATATCTGTAATTTCCTTGGAGGTTTTCAGATATTTATAATAAATCACACTGCTTTGCTTGAATTATTTTCCTTAATAGTATTTATCAGAGTCATAGATAAGAACTGGTTTAGCCTCTCATTCACAACAATTCACGGAAGTGTAACTCTCCTGAATGCAGCAAAGTTGCTATGAGGCACATGGAGAGTGAAGCTAGTTCCTTTGTCTGGCATATCTCTGGTTCCCAGGATGTACAGGCAGTTGACTCAGTTCTACCTTAAAATAAACAGTTTGCCTATCTAGACAGTTTTATCACATCCATCATGTTTTCCTAATGCATTTAAAGTTCATTTTGTACTACAGTAAAAACAGGATATATGTTCAGTAATCATCAGTGTTAATTTTACTATTATTCCATTATCCTGTGAGATCTAATCATTCTGTCTGTACTTCTGGGTGAGTTGGCTCCATCTCTGTGGTATCTGGGAACTACACTGCAGACAGGCTTTGTTTTTGTAAGGACTGTTGGGCATACAGATTTTTACAGTCTCATCATGTTGTCACCAGGTTGTATCGATATGCATCATCACTGCATTGGTACAGACAAAAGATTTCCAGTCACATTCTGCACCTAAAAGGTCCCGGACACAAAACCACAGCCAATCACCAATGCACATATCTGGGCATTTTAGTGCTACATTGAGTTCTGAGAGTGTTGAGTGGGCAGGGGAGAGAGCTGCCCCACGGATGGAGCCAATCCGGGAAATGAATCCCTGGATTGCTCCACTGCTGGCCTGGGCCTGGGGGAGTGCAGCCGCTCTCTCCAGAGAAATCAGCATCCTCAATGCAAATAAGCTTTGCAGAGCCATGGAGAAAACAAACCTTAACTGAGATAATTAAAATAGCTACTTATTTCAGAAGAGTTATTGCATTACTTGCAACGCAGGCAATTAATCTCACTGATAATGCATTGTAAACTGCCCTTTGGTTTCCCAATGCTTACAAGAGAAACACACTAAGCTTTCTCCAGTTGTACTTAATGAAGGGTGGTGGTGAATATTTGGGAAGGGGGGGAGAAGGGAAGGAGTTGGGAGGCAGCTGCGTGTTTATTTGCCATGTTAAAACAGATAAACACACTATGAAATGTAACCCCTTTTTATTTACTGAATAAACACGATGCCACTGTTGGTACCATCAAAGCACAGTAAGTCACCGAGGGGCATGTATGTGTGCGTATTCATGCAGGAGCACGGGCTGATTTTGTTTTACCTTTTCCGGAGCCGGGAACTGCAGGTGATTTACTTCCAAAGGTGTGATCAAAGGAACTGTCTGAAAACCATCTTCGTTGGATGGTTGCTTGTTGTTCTTGTCGTTCAAATTACTTCCCAGCTTCACCATTCTTGGACCTTGCTTTCCAGACCTAAAACCAGCAAGATGATCAATGTCACAGGGGGAGCAGGAAAGGGAGGATTCCTGCCTCACCCTGCTCGGTTCGACTTGGCGTAGTGGTTACCGGGGCTTTTCCACCTGGGTGTCTGGGCACACCACAAACACACCACGACTCCACACATACGTTTTGACGTGCCTTATGCAGACACCTCACCGTTATGCAGACACCCTTAAACCCCCCCATTGTGTGCCCAAGCTGCTCCCAACACACCGACATAGCCAACGGCATCCCCAAAATATCCATGCGGATGGAGCATGTCACCCGCCGGCCCCACAGCTGCTTTTGACACCCACCCACCCCCATTCTATTTACAGCCCCCTCCTTCCCAGCCCCACACCCGGGGCTTTAGTCCCCTGCTCCCAGCTCCGCAGGGTGGATGCTGGGGGGGGCCGGGCTGGGGGCACCCCCGCTCGCAGGCTCCCTCTCCCCTACTTACTGCAAACCACGCTGTCAGGGGCGGCGGCTCGGCTCGGCTCGGCTCGGCTCGGCTCGGCTCGGCTCCTTGGTTGCCGTTACCGTGTGCCTGCGGGCCGGGCGCGGTGCTGAAGGGACAGCGCTGCGCCCTGCGCTCGGCTGCGGCTCCGCAAGAGCGACTGAGGGCGGGCGCGGACGGCAGCTC
>JBCJKH010004000.1:0-10637 GCA_039877255.1 Loriculus beryllinus | reverse complement strand
ATAGGCTTATGTGTTCAATAGAAGCAAAGGAGTAAACACTTGTGTAGCAGAAGCAAAATCATACAGCCTATAGCATATGGAAGGGCTTACTTTGAAACAGTCTGGTCTCATGGAACAAATGCTCCTGGTTTATTTTCATTTGAAGGAAACTTAGTCCATGTACGGTGAAAGTGCTCCACGACAGAAAGCAAACTGCACTCCTGCACAAGAGGAGAAAATCAAGATACTCCCTTCATAAACGCTATTGTGGTTTAACCCCAGCCGTCAACCAACTACAAGACAGCCGCTCACTTGCTCCCCTCCCTGGTGGGATGGAGAGGAGAATCGGAAGAAGGTAAAACATGCAGGTTGAGATAAGAACAGTTTAATAACTGAAATAAAGAAAAATATAATAGGAAAAAGACAGAGGAATAAAACCAAATGAGCACAAGTGATACACAATACAACTGCCCACCACCTGCTGACCGATGCCCAGCCTGACCCGAGCAACAATCAGTGGCTCCTGACCACCAACTCTGCCCAGTTTATACACTGGGCACGATGTGCTGTAGTATGAAATATTTTTTTGGCTAGTCTGGGTCTGGTGTCTTGTCTCTGTTCTCTCCCAGCTTCCTGTGCAGCTCCTCATCACCAGACATAGGAACCTGAAATGTCCTTGATCAGAGTAAGTTCTACTTAGCCACAACTAAAACATCGGTGTGCTATCAGCATATTCTCAGACTAAAAACACAGCACTGCACCACCTACTAGAAAGAAAATTAACTCTATCCCAAACAAAACCAGGACAAGCAATGCTAATGTAGACACGAATTTTTCTTTCATTGAAAAAGCAGAATACACAGTACATCAGTTTATAGTACATTAGTAGTTCTCTGTTTCAGTAAGAACAAGTTAGATCCTAAAAAACCTGAAAATTTAGACTCCAACGCTACACATATGAAACTCCTGATTTTCATGCACACAAGTCCATGCAGATCTGCTTCAGTGACACTATTATGTGTTCCTATTTCAGCAAAGCAATTTGAATGTGTATACAGTTACATGCAGACAACTCCATTCATGCTTAGTTGATACTTGATAGAACTATGTATAAATTTCACATGCATAAAATAAAAAAAACCTTGAATTTACATCTTTCTCTATTTCTGTCAAGTTGGAATTCAAAATTTGGAATAAAATTGTGATATAAGCAGCTTTTTGCTACTTGTAGAAGAGTATTTCAGCCAGGTGCTGGGATCAGGCAAATCTGATTCATCTAAATGAACCAACGTGGAAAAATTGAAGAAACTTTCTTACTAGGATACTCACTTCTCATAGGGCAGTAAGTGTCACCAGAGAAATGACTTAGGTTTTTCCTATTTGAAAAATACCTTGAATCAATGCTCTCTTACTTGTGAAATGTATTAGGAGTTTTCAAAAATGACATTATTCTCTAATGCCCCTGCCCATTAATGGAGCACACTCAGTATACTTATTAAGATGGTGGTAAAGAATCATTAGACTAGTGGGAATGAGGGAAAGAAAATTGAAACATTCCCTGATAAGAAACTAATTTCACAAAAATGATGGGAAGTCAGTGGAACTGAAAAGCAGATGTTAGAATTAGGTCTCCTCATTTGAGTAATCTTTGATGGCATCAAAAAAGGCTTCTTTTAGGAAATCCTCCTGGTCTTCCTGCTCTCTGTGTTTTTCCACAGAGTACTCCCTATTCTTTCTATTCTCTTCTGCCAGAATGCCTGTGTCCCTACTTTATCTTCTGTAATGGCTTCTGAACAAGGGACTGACCCCAGTCTCAGCTGGACTTCCTACTGCACTGTCTCAGATGGCTTTAAAAGACTATGAAGTTACAGTCTGTTATGTTCTGTATTTATAAATTAATTGTAATCATTTCAGTCCACCAATGCATGTAAAAGGTTATTGACCATTCATTTTTAGTCTGGAGTGGTGGACTTCATATACAATATGAGATACTGATGTTTACTTCCCTAGTCTGACTCAAAACTTAGCACTGAACATGTGCATCCCCACATCCTGGTTTAATTTTCTAGGCTCCAGGTACTTCTGTGGTTTTGAGTTTCTGTGTTTTGGGGCAAATAAACCTCAATTATGGAATACAATATGCTTCCTCTCAAAATGAAAAACAGAAAGGAAAGCAGTCCTTAAAGGGAAAGCAATTATAAAATTCCTGACTATCCATATTCTGTGGTAAAACAGTAAATGGAGATGAATATCCAGAACAAAGTCTGAGTCAAACTTAAGTCTCAGAAATTGGCAAGGTGGTTGATTCAGGGTTTCGTAGTTTTGCTGCCTGAAGTCGTTATGACACTTACGGACTTTAAGAAGACTGACTGCACTTATGGGACAGCCCCCACTACAATGTAAGGGCATAACTACTAAAATTATCTCTTTCACAGGGTAAGAGGTAGTGGTTGCCCAATAGTCAGCTCAAGATCCCAAATTACAAGCTTTCTTTTTTAACTCAGAACCTCAGCATTGCTTTGTGCTATTTCTATTATTATCCTGCAGACTCATGATCTTGATCAGAAAACAGGGAGCAAGAGAACTAATCTTCTATTCATTGGTTTGTTATTTTAAATCCAAGGGTGATAACAGCAGTAACTGTTGAGCTGGAGGTGTAGGAAATCAGCCTAGGGAGAGCAGCATTAGTACGGCTTTAGTGTTGAGGGTACTGGGAGCAGAGGATTCAGACTGTGGTTTTGAGCATCCAGGGTGTTTGGGGAAGGGAAATCAAGCAGGTGGTAAATAGGAAAGCTGGATCAGTAAGTGGAAAAGAGCTGTCAGGGGAATCATTAGAAGCAGTTGCCTGGCCAGCTCCCATTTAGAAGCAGCAGCTGTGCCAGCCTGATGAGCGAAGGGGATGCTGCTCCACGCCAGATGTGCACAGCGTGAGCGTGCTGTGCTGGCTGCCAGAGATGGGGAGGAATAAAGAGGGAAGCCGCAGGGAGGGTGGTGCAGAGAACTAGGAGAGCAGCTGCCAGCTTACTAGAGGAGACAGACGCTGTGAATAGAACAAAATGTACCACTGCTGCAGCCCTGTGATCTCTCAGCCATTTCTGCCTAGGAGTAAGGGGTTAAATAAACATCTAGGGAAACAACATTTCAGGGGCTGTAGGTGCCGATTAGGCTGATCCATGCATTTGTGGCCACTGCCTGCAAATCTAGATGAGCTGGTATTTTCTGCTTGAACGGCTGCTTAATTTTATCACTGTACACTACCTAAGAATTATTTCTTGGACTAGGCACTGGTTTAAAACTGCAGTGATTTTGTTTTGCCAACTGCCCTATAATGTCTGATTTTCCTCTTTCTCAGCTCAAATGTAATTCACAAGTTCACTCAGAATAGACACGTTTGCCTGGCTTACTCTGGAGCTGGCTGTGATGAACACCAACAGAATGCAATAGATCAAAAGTTTCAAGGCAGTGTTCATGCCTTGGGACTATGAACACATATTTCAAGTTTCTCTCTTGGTGCTATGGGATGCCTCTGCTACACATTCACACTTCTTTGACCATCTTTTGCTGAAACTCTTCTGACATAAGATAGCGATTATATTTCTGACCATATGTGGAAGTCTAAGCTTTGCCTGGGTTATTATAACCCAGCAAGCATGTCCTGCCTCCACTCTTACAGCAAAATTACACTGTTTCATCCTTCATTTTCTTCTTTTTCTTTTTCATCAAGTTCCTGTCTTGCATCACTTTCAATTGCTGCATCTGTAGAATATTCCTTGTCTCTTTGGGGATGCCTCAAGTTTTTGATATCATAATTTTTTATACATAAACTTTTCAACCAGGATTCTTAATACCGCATTCCACTGTGTTTGCTGCTGGAGTTTGACAGTACGAGGCACTGAACTGAGCTAAGCTAAACCAGCATTTTCTGTGCTTCTACTTACATTACAATTCATCAAAGAGAGCATATCTACTTTAGGCAGCTTCTTTCTACCTGTTTATAAGTCAGAATATAAATAAATACCTATTTTTATTTCTCCCAAAAGATCTAAGCTAACTGCCATAATATCTAAAGAAAGAGAAAACACGTTTTATGCGAGAGAAAATTCCATCAGAAATACTGTACAATGAGCAGGATGGCACAAATAATTCACAGTGATTATGTTACTAGAGGAGCTTAACCTATCTTTTGCCTAAAGGCAACTATGCGAGGAGATTTCCATTATTTTAAATGTGTACACTCTTCAGTGTGTCTGATAATTTTGGGTGTCTAAACAGAAACAGGAATTTGCTAATATTTCCTGGTTATTATTCACTGATTGACTTATATTGTAATTGATCAGAGGTCATATAGCACACATTTTGAAGTCTAGATAGAAGTTGCATAGAATAACCTTTTAATGCAAAAAAATACAGGAACAAATGAAAAGTATGTTCTGCTAAAGTGGGTACTTTGATCGATTCTTTTTATTCTAGTAAAAAATATAAAAATATTAAAATGTTATAAATAATATAAACTTGCATATAAAAAGCACACAGAAAATGAAGCACTGAGATAAATTTTGTGAAGGCGTGTTTTCACAGCTTTACAGAAATGTTATATTGCGGTAATAGTATGGAGTATTTGTGTTCTGGCAGTTTTTGACACTGTAATGATGCATACATTTAGATAAAACCAGCAATTGACAGGATTCCTTGCTATATTATTATTATAATAAAAGTAAACACCTCAGTAAAGTTCTCGTGCTCCAAACTCAGGTCTTCAGTGAACTTGCAATGTAATTTTCAATTTAATTATGATCAGTCCTCAAGCTTGTAGCCTGAATTAATAACATGAAATAGAAAAGACCAGACTGTGGTCTCAGCTTGGTTTTTTGCGAGTCTGCAGTCTATATTAACACCACCATTCACAAACTCCACAATTTCACATAACTACAACCAAGCTGGTGAGAAATTATGAAGGTGGACAATGGGCCATTAGTCAACAAAAAAAAAGGAATTTGCTTTTCTAGCCAGTAAGCTATTCTTTAACTGCTTACCTCGCCCTGTTAAAGCCCCCACAGTAAAGTTCTCTTCTGTAGGACACCAATCATCTCTAACTGATTCATTGTCTTCATTCTCCCTCCTACTACATCTATAAGTCAAATTAGGTAATTAAACACTGCAAAATCCTTTGAAGCTGCTGAGTGTAACATAGAGCCTGGCATCAAAACCAGAGGTCAGATTTCCAAAGAGCAACATCAAGACAGCTTAACAGCAGAATCATTATTAAGTCCATAATTATAAGACAGTTTTGGAATTCACAGTATTGGATATTTAAGTGCATCTTGTTTGTCACTGAGATGGGTATTTATATTTGTGATAACGGTTAGTATATGCTTTTACAAAACTTAGCCTCTACTTAGAAAAATAATTGCACCTACTAAATGAAACTATTTAAGATATAAACATATATTAGATAGAAGGATGTCCACCCTATTTGTAGCAAGAATTTAATCAGGTGCTTAACAGCACATGAATAGTAAAAAATGAACTCAAATTTTCTTCTTTGCCTTTATTTTGATATAAAACTTCATCACACAGGCCGCATCCTACAAGGAACATTGTTGACTAAGATACACACTGAAATCAGTGCAATGCTCTTACAGGTATTTTTATTTTAAAACATTCCTTCAACTCTCATGCATACCACATAAAGGGAAAGTGCTGCTTGAACTGGGGAACTGAGGGAAGCTACTAGACCAGAAACTGTGAAGTGAAATGAAATAGGTGGAAATAGTGCAACCCACCCCTCCACCCTTTCTGTCAAAGCAATGGGGATTTTTTTTCCCTGTATTTATTTATCAAAATGAGATGGAAATAGCCTTGTTTCAGAGAAATTTACATCCAGTTTTCTGTACTATCTTGTTCCAAATCTGACTGAGGCTTAATATAAAAGCTAACACAATTTTTAGGAATCCCTCCCACTAGAAATAGATAAAGACAAACACAATGCTGCAATAGTCTTGGGTCAGTCTGCCAATTTTCATTTTAAATGGATCTTCTGTTTGTTCTGAGAATTTCATACTGCCTTAGTCAAAGCTTGGTTGATAATATTATCATGATGGGTTTCTCCCTCCTAAGAAGGCAATTTTCACCTGTTTGACCTCTGTCATGCAGGTAGAAACTGCTAACTGAAGAGTCTGAATGAAAGGCTGAAGGCAGAGACATAGAGCCTGTACTTGGCCTGCATTAACAGACGTCCTCGGAATATCTCAAGTTTCCCATTTTACACATTTCTTTTATCTTGTTTTCTGCAAACAAGCAAAGATTTCAGTGAAATTAACCCCATGACACAATTGAGTCAGACTCGCCAGAACTCAGCCTTTCTTCTGTGTTCTGCCGCAGCCTTTACAAAAGGAGTTGATCAGGGAATGACCTGAAACACAAAACCCCAAAATATTTGCATCACATAAAATTCCTCAACTTTTATTACCCATCAGACTAAGATATGCATTTCAAACTCATTTTCTGGAAGTATCTATTCACTATCCCCCCCCCCCCCCAATAGAAAATGAGACTTTCCATATAACCATATGATCTACACTGAAATGATGTTGTGTGTCACCTCAGTCAAATACATGAGATGATAAAGATACACTTTATCTATACACCTCTGTAAACTCGTAATCCTCTGCATTGCAACGCCCAGTAGGAACTGCAGTGAAAAAGATCACAAGAACTATTTTTTAAAGCTTTCCAAGCCACTGACAAATGTTTTCTTGTTTTCAGAAGTTATCTAAATACCCAGGAGACCACGGTTTGCAAACTTCTGTAGGAACTACAATAATACAGCTAGTTTCCATTTTTCTTCTCATTCCCACTCTCTGCCTAGGAGCTGTCTTGCTAGTTCTCCTCATTTGAACAGTAATTTAGTACATATGTTTATTCCCTCTTGTATACTTAAAACATTTTATAGTTCCTAATTTCATCGTTATAAGATTATACCCTCTTATTTCCATGGCGCTCTGCCAAATATAACAGTTCATTCTGGATTATTGAAAACATATGCAG
The DNA here is from genome assembly GCA_039877255.1 of Loriculus beryllinus. NCBI lineage: Eukaryota > Metazoa > Chordata > Aves > Psittaciformes > Psittacidae > Loriculus > Loriculus beryllinus. Next base: position 3,611 of record JBCJKH010004000.1, on the reverse strand, counting down.
AAGCTTCAGCAAGCCTGATTTCCCATCCATCTTTATTTCTTTCACAAATGTTCTTTCTGAACACGCTGATGCCTCAGACCTTTTAACATTTATTTCTTTTCTTCATGGACTTGCTACAGCCACTAAATATTTTCCCTTGCAATATTAACTGCTTTAGAAATTGCTCACCAGATATTTTGTGGTAAATGGGGCTGACTCTGAACAGAATTAAACTGTACAGATGCAGTTACGTGAGTGTCCAGCTGCTCCAGAGAAGTTGCAGGCTTCCCTAAAGGAGAAGGCTTTCGGAGTCAAGGTTTCCCCAGCCTGCCAAAGGTGCTGCAAATATCTGAAGATTTACATACAGGGTAGACTAATGAAGCAGCTGTATCCAGCAGAAGCAGCTGCCATGGTTATACCCTGACACTGCTCCACTTACACTCAGCAGAAGGTGATGAGTTTTGTCTTGCTTTTCACCCTTACTAAAAAATTTCTATTAATGGAGCAATAACACATTATCTAACTCATTCATATCAGTAACATCTTAAAGCTTTCATGCAGCCCTTGAAAATCCCTTCTGAAATTGTTCCCACTAAAATCCTGCAGGGAACAGTACAGGTTTGACTCAAAGGAGTGCTGACCGTAGTCCCCATTGCTTACTGTCCTAGCATTTCCACAAAGCCTAGCTTGCCTTTTCATTCTGCCCTTGGAGATACATAATAGTTCCCTGTGATTGCTCTTAGACCCTTCCTATGTTTCACTTCAGTCAAAGCTATCTCTGCACTGGTAGCCAACCCACATGTCATTACATCCTTCTCTCAGAGTGTTTTCCTTTGTCTCATACCTCTATACCAGTGCTGCAATCCATTTAAAAGTGTCTGTGACCCCGTCAGACTCCAAGGGGGGGAAAAAGAGCACACAGTCTGCAATCTTGGAGAAAGACAGGAAAAAGTAAAGTGAGGAGACAAAGCAAGGAGAGGGCTAAATCTGAGAGAGACTTTCTGCTTTATCTAGCAAGGTGAACTCATTATCACCTGTAGAGAAAGCCTGCCCATAGAAGGAGACTAATGACCACCCCACAGGGCAGTCGCCCACCTTTCTGCAGCGCTCTGCAGGTTACCATGAAGGTACAGGCATGCTTTCAAAAACCTGCTTCATGCCAGAAGTAATACTGGGAACAAAAACAGAGGTAAAGCTGTCCTGGGAGGTGTAATTCAAAGAAAAGCACATGCTGGCCCTGTTTTGTTTAAGACAGCTCTACTCTGGGGACATTTTACCATGCTGCCCCCCTCCTCCCAGCAGCTCCAAGAGGGGCTCTGAAGAAAGCTCTGCATTTTCACTGGCCACGCAGTGATTCGTCCACATTTCTTTCCACTGTTCCTTGCCACACCATTTCTATCTTAAATATACCTGGCTGAAAAGCTCCACAGAATATCTTCTGTTTACCTAAATGCCCAGTTAAAACTCTAACTAATTTACATTTTTTTAAGCAGAACTAACAACTTGAACTGGTTTGAGCTCCATCTCCAGCTCACTCACACAACTGCTTGCTCAGGCACCGTATCTACAGCTGACCTGCACTCACACCTACCCTGTGCCCCCAGCCAAGTAACTGTCTCTTGACAGAAACAATACAAACATCCTTCTAGGAAAGCAAATCAGTCTTCTCCTATGGCAAAATATTCTTCCTATGCTGTGCAGATGAAGTCAAACTGCTAATAAGATAATGAGGAATAAACATCACTTGTGCTCACTTATCATCTTTCTACTCCATTACAGGTTGAATTTGCTTTTTATTTTTATTATAGCTGGCTTTCATCTGTGATGTGATCAGGATGACCTTGCTTCTGAGATGTACCCCAGAAGGGGAGGCAGCAGACACCAGCTGAAGGCTGGTGGCCACAGTTACCCACAGTTTCCTTCCTTTTCTGAAGGCCATAGTTTCCCAAATATCACCTCAACTGAGGCACTCGAGTACAGCTACAGCACCATGGATCCTCAACAGTGATAACAAGCATTTTAATTACATTGCTTTACGCTTTGAATATTCAGGGAAGAGCATATTCAGAATGTGAATTATAAGTACATTTGCTGTATTTTCTACAGTAACTTTGTTCAGAAGTAATAAATTGAGTAGGTGTGACTGAAATTAGAGTGACAGAAAAGACAAGAGTTCGTTACTTGAAAAATTTAAGCAGTAAATACTGCAAAGTTATCTGAAATGGCAACTGTTTGTGAAAATTCATTTTCCACACTGCATTGCCTTTTTTGATCAAATTTTGAACATTAATGTACAACTAGCAGCTTATTTTTCTCAGAGAAGTCTGAACTGCAATGAGTAGGGAAGCAGTGAAGGGAAGTGAGCCCGAGATAATTCTTAGACAAAGTGACCAAGATTACAAGCGTGCCTACAAACTCCGAGTCTTTATTTTTGGTCTGATTTTAATTTCATCAAAAGGCTACAATGTCTGATCTAAATAATAATAGGAAAGAAAAAAAAAAAAAAAGAAGGTTTACACAACCAATTCTATTGGAAAATCTATTGGTCTGTCGAGCTAATTATCTGACACCACTGTTGCAGTACATTAAATTCTGCACCAACAAGGCACTTGGCATCCTCATTTGTAGATATGTGACTCCTTGTGAGACTGAACATTTGCTAAGCCACTAGCTACCAGGCAACAGGACTACTGAAGTTACTGCTTCTCAGGCTCCATTTCTCTCTGAGTCTATACATGCTACACTTTCCCCTGTGCGCACCACATGTCCTCTATGTGGACGGTAAAACAAGCTGTCTAGCAAGAGCCGGAGTAAACCACCTTTCCAGACCAAGGGGCTTTGGGTTGGGTATAATGAAGAAATTCTTTACTGTGAGAGCAGTGATGCACTGGCACACGTTGCCCAAGGAAGTTGTGGCCACCCCATCCCTGGCAGTGTTCAAGGCCAGGTTGGACAGAGTCTTGGCTAACATGGCTTAGTGTGAGGTGTCCCTGCCCATGGCAGGGGTGTTGGATCTAGATGATCTTAAGGTCCTTTCCAACCCAAACCATTCCATGATCCTATGATTCCTGTAAATGATCACACTAAACTGATGCACATCTAGATCAGTGTAATACTCTTCTTTGACTAAATTAACTTTAGTTGTTAACAATGACACAGCCATTGCAAACATGACAGTGTTTAAAGTAGTAACGAAAGCCTTGTCCCCATGCAATACATAGGACAAAATCACTCAGGAGTACTCACCAAAAGCTTATTGGCTCTACCTTTGCACCCACAAGTGCAAGGAACAAGACTGAGGAAAGAAAACATGTGGTTGGCTACCTTTATAGTTCTTAAGTCCCATGGCCACCAGAAGTAAGGCTACAGGGAAATTCTCTTCTGGTTATTTGGGTTGGCTTTAACACTTCATTGTGCCAGAAGACACCCCTAAAGTTAACTTAAGATGTACTACAACCCAAAGTGGGGAGAGCTTAGGGTTTCACGGATCTCGATGTACCAGCTGCTATAATATTCAAATATCTCTAACTACCATAGAATCACAGAACCCTAGAATAGAGTTGGAAAGGACCTTAAGATCATCTAGTTCCAACCCCCCTGCCATAAGCAGGGACACCTCACACTAAACCATG
>JBCJKH010003997.1:0-12366 GCA_039877255.1 Loriculus beryllinus | reverse complement strand
AAGTCCATTTGAATCCATTTTGGCTTTCTCGGCTGAGCAGCAGTCTTCAGCACGAACATTTGAACTCTGTTCCCACATATTCAAAATTTGGAAACAAAGAAAGTATTTTGTCTGCATAATCACTGAGGGGCCATATACCAGGATCTTTTCTTACCAGCCTTTTTAATGATTATTTCAGTCCAGATTATTTTTTTTTTTTTAAGAAACCACTGAAATCTAGGCTTTGAATTTTGTAAATGAGCCTGCTGCCCAACGCACTTCTTGGCAAGATAAGGACAGAATGGCATTTGCAGAAATGTTTAGCTATCTCTCTAACAATCCTGCTTGGTTGTGGGCCCCTTGGTAACAGCTTGGCAAATCTGCAAAAGGAATGCGACTATATAGTTTGTGTGTGGATTGTTGAGTCATTATAGCCTCCAAATTGCACAGCAGATCATTAATCATAGGCCAAGATAGGCAATCACTGCAGAAACCTGATGAAAAGGCTCCAGAATAATGCCTGCTAAATCATGTTTAACATGCAGACCTTGCCTGTGCAGATATGGAAAGGGGGAGGTAAGGAAAAAAATTATTCCCCTTTTAGGAAAGAAAACTTCTACTTATCTTTGATTTGCATTCAGCCCTCCCTCAATAGTCTTTAAGCCTGTTATTTAATTCATTTTGGTGCCAGGTCCCATCACAAAGCGAAAACCCTAACCAGGACCTATGCAGTCTATGACCTCCAAACCCCCTGTCTTTTCTTGTCAGTTCTATGTCATTTGTGCAGTTGAACTCCACCAATTTGAAATGCTGACCTCTTCCATAGACAACCTTATTCTCCTTGAGTGAAAGAAAGGGCCAAGGCCTACAAACCACTCAAGCGAGAGATGGCAAGAAAAGAGAAAAGTGGTTGACTCGTAAATCAATTTCCACAGCCCACCCAAAACCCACACGGACAATAAGGACGGTATTTTTTAAAAGTTGTGTTGTTGTGGTTTTCTTAATTGAGCTCACTCTCTTCAGAGAAAGTTTCAAGCAAAGTAAAATTGTTTTTTCAGGGTGGAAAATTAGATGAGATCCCATGCACAAGCCACTTCAGACCAGGGTATATTTATATCAGACCTCAGTTCCCACCTGTCATCCTCTCAGAAAAGGAGCACAGCCTCACAAACAGGTCTTTGTCCGTGCTGGCAGAGGTGGCAATATCTAAAGAAAGAGAAACATTTGGGGCTTAAACCTACACTCTGTCCATGCAGTGCCAGTATATGGGAAAAGCGATGGGACCTGGCTTTGTGCTGCACAGCCTGCCCACATGGACATGTAGCTGTGCAGCTCTGTCTTTGGGCCCCTGTCACTCCACATGTATGTTTTTCGCCTGCATGAATCCCCTGGTGTGCTGTAAATGGGGAAGGAACATGCGCATGTATGGGCTGAGCTGAGCCAAGTACACACATTGTGCTAGAAACCCCCCTCCACGCGATGAGGTAGATTTTTAAAGACCCATATTTCACTCCCTGGGGGTCTCATTCTGCCTGTGTTACTCTCTCAAGAAGGCTTCCTGCTCCTCAGGTGGTCTCATTGGATTCAATGATTGTGTCTTTGAAGAGCAGCTGCAGAAATTGCCTGGAGCACATCGTGCCCCAGGCCCGCCATCCCCACTAGCAGATTTCCATATTTCAGAGGCCCCGATCTGGCCGTACTGTTTCTTAATGGACTGTCATATCTCTGGGTTTAAGATTGGAACATCCTTAAACAGCATTACCCATCTTCCCAATAGGAAAGAGCACCCCTTCCCTGCCAGGCTGCTGGGTTTTAGTACTACTTTCCTAGGATCATAATCCACTGGAACACAGGATGACTAGTCAGCAGAGGCAGGTCTGTCAACCTTAGGATGATTATAATAAATGAATCTTTCAAGATTTTTAGTTGATTTTGCTTAGTTTTAAATGCACCCAAAATTAGTGCCACTTACAACATATTCATATAAACCCATGGCAGAAACCCACCTCTGGAAGAAATTAATTATAGTGTCACTCCTTTGGCTCTGCATGTCCTTGAGCTGTACATCACTGAAGGTGGTACCATCACATGCCCACATTTTCTTCTTTTTTTCCTTCAACTGCTGGCACTGGCTCTTTTTGGACTGTTCAAACTCTCCTTCCACCTTCCCTTCCTTGAAACAGAATGATGGTACTTTGTGATCTAAAAATCTTTGACGTCTTACAAGCAAAATACAGTGTGATGAGAGTTCCTCCACCAGGAGTGCCTACAATGAAAGACTAGCTCCTTCAAGGAACCTGGCCTATTGCACTGGATTTTCTGTAAATTGCTGTGAAAATGCTGATGGGATACAGCCAACAGGAGGGGTTCCTCATCTGGGAGAGCAGATGCTCTGAAGGAATCTGCTTGTGGAGCCTGCTCAGCCAACGTGCCCCCAACCAGGTCTGTGCCTCCTTGCCATGGGGCTTACAGGCTCTGAGCCCTTGGGCAGAAGGGAGATTTGGAGCTGTTTATACCACTTGACCCTCCATCCGTATGACCTTCCATCATCTGGGGCCAGCTGATGCTAAGCAGTAAATTAAATTCAGTGGCATGCTGTCTCACTTCTCAATGGCGTTTCAGTGTGAGAGCCGGAGTCCATAGAGCAGGGCTCATTACACACTGCTACAGCAGCTGGAGCTGAGGGGAGTATCAAACTCATTACCTTTTATAATATGCCCACCAATGGAGCTAGGTGTGCTGTAGATGGATTTGTCGGGGGCCAGCGCTTTTGTTTGGGCATGAAGCACTGAGTTAATCTGACAGGCAGGACTTCGCATTATGCAAAAGGAAGAATTCAACAGATGCATGTGGATAAAAATAATCAATGTTTTTACAACCTGCACCTCCAATTGCAGCAGCATCTGTAGCAGTAGAAAGGACATATTCTCTCCTTGCTCACCTCTTTTCCTCAGCAAACCAAGGCTTATGGCAAGTGTTTTGCAAAGTTTCACTCCAGATCAGTGAAATCCTTATGTGTTACCAAAGCTTCCAGCAATAATTTTCTTGACTTGCTCAATCAGCCCTGTGTATGTCATTGTCTAGGTCAAAAAAAACCCCAGAGACTACTTTGCTCCTGCATGTGTGAAGTAAGGTACAAAACCTGCATTTGCCTGTGCTTATTAGTATTCTAGCACACACTTCCATGCAAAGCTAAACTTGCAACATCTTTTTTTGGAGTGCAGTGCAACATATTTTAATAATCAATATGCATCCACCTTATTTACCATAAACCAGCTAAAAAACAAATGGCATATGCCAGTAAGGGAGACAAAATGGCAAAACTAGATAAGAAAATTGGTCCCAAGCTCCCTGGCTTGGTAATGCGTATCTTGAATCTGCCCATTAATATCTAGATGCTCAGATGCATAATGTACAACAGTGATGAAGTCAGAAGAACAAGGTCTGCAGGATCATCCCTTGCTGGCTACTGTGCATGCAATACAGCAGTGGACAGCTAAACTGACAAATTCAAGAATAACCCGTTTGTCATTGCATACTGTCTTCCTGGCAGTCTCATTGCTTAAGATCTTGAAGGATATGAGACTGTTTCTGAACTTCTGAGCTCATTAGTACTTACTGCTTACTGATGGTGTACAGTATCTCTGATAGAGGATAAAGAGTAGTTTACAGAGCTAGGAGGAGATGGACTCAAGGGAGCGCAGTGACATTGTAAACCTTGTCCTTTCAGTGCCCCTTGATTCACATTTCACATATCCCTGTTAGCAGGACTAGGCTGTTGTATGGTAGGTGGGAACCTCACGCAAGCCCATCACTGAGGTAACCAATTTTAATTTCCTGTTTTCTTAGATAGGGAGATGGCAAGGATGTATGTGTGTTGTCTCAATTACAGCAGCAGCCACTAGCAGGCATGCATTTAACAGCCGTGTTAATAAGGCACATGCTCCTGCTTCTTCTCACAGAAGTCTCTGTGCAGTCCTTGCTTCTTTTCATGCTGTGGTGGCATCTGGCACAGCTAGATCCTTGTTTGGGTTATTTAATTGCTTCTTTGCCTGCCTTATGCAAACTACATTTGTAGCTGGGTCTGACGTGGGCTTTTGGGCACTCGGACTTATGATTGCATTGCATTTAGTAAGCACTCTGCTCTGTCCTGTAGGCAGTATTTCACATAGTCATCCAGTGACTTTATTCAGTTCACTGGTCCCCAGCATTATTGCCACTCTACATTTACCAATACAATTTTCACAAACAAAATTAGTCATTGCAATGTAGGTGTATGGAAGCTGTCCCACTCTGGAAGGATTCATTAAAATTCCCATAATAGTCTCCTCGTCAGGGCTCTTGCCTGCTGTCTGGGAAGTATTTCAACAAGTCTGTCCTACTGTTGTGTTAATTAAACATTGTTCTATTTATAAATGCTCCATTGGTCAGTAGGAGTTCCCCACACAGAGAGCAAGGAATAGCAATAACTAAAAGTGATGTGCCAAGAAGACAGGATTTGGCCATGCGGAGAAGCCAAGGGACAGCCCAGCCTGAGCAAAGTGCTGCTCATGGACCTGTCGTTGTTCTCATCACCTGCCCCTGTGGACACGGTGGTCTTCTGACAGAAACTTTGGAGAAGGGGAGGAGAGAAGGAGGTTTGCTTACTGCTTCTGCCAGCAGCTATTTTATTTCTGTTTGTCTTTACATCATAATCCCTTCCCAGTGATTGCCACGGAATGTTGGAGACAGTGAAAATGTATCTGGGTTCAGAAAGAGACCAGGTAGGTGAATGGAGGATAAAGCCATCATCCTCTTGTGCTTGTCTCCACTCCTGCCAGCCTCCTCTATAAGCCACTTGCACAAACACGTCTCTCTTCTGGCATATGCAAGAACATGAGGAGAGGGAGCCCTGGAGTGCTGCTTGCTGCTATGGGATTATCTCCTAGGGCTGCCTGGGTCTCAGGAGCATCTGCCCAGTGCTGCTGTTTCTATATGCTCCCTTTCTGCTCATCAGTTCTGTGCTGATGTCCTGCCTAGCAGTATAGGGCATGTTGGTTGGGTAGTAAGCCTCTTTTCCTTTCATGTTTACTGTGACTTCTGTCATAACATTTTGTACTGCCTCCAGTGATACTGCAGATCCATACCATCCCCCTGCCTGTACAGATGGGAGCAATTGCCAGTATTTTTACCTACCTCTTTGACTTGCTGGCCTCAAAGGCAGGAGAAGTTGGCCACTATCATCAGCAGCATATCCCTAAGAGGCAGAACCCAAACCTCTGGTAAAGCCCAGAGGAATCTGGGATTCAGGTGGGTAGTATTTGCAGTGAGATGCTTCTGAAAGTTATGTCTGTGCTTTCTCTCTTGGTTTGTGCTTGATCTGTGCTGGTCTCCTTCCACCCTACGCTTGCTCTTGATATACCATACTGGTGAGGGATGTGCTAATGCTTCCATAAAGACTTTTACAAATGAAACTTAGCCTAAAAGCTGGTCCACAGTGTAACTCTCAAGCTGTGACAGCCCCATATATGAGAAACAGGAGGCCAAAGAGGTGGAGAACAAAGAAGCAAAAATTGGAGAGCAGAAACCGTAAAGTGCTGCCAGGCTCATCCATGGACATACATCTGTCCAGGGCTTTACTTGGATGCTCAATTTCAACTTCAAAACATTAAGCATGCAAAATCTGTAAGAACCACATGAAACACTGGTGTACGTCTGAGTGGCAACACAGCCAGTGAGAGACAGAAGAAATGAAGTTGTGCTTCTTCTCCTTGGGGAGCAATACCTTCAATTTTGAAGGATATGACACTGTTAGTGCCCTTTCTAGGTCAGGGTCCACAGTTGGGCAGGCCAACATGATGTGCATTATGGTAACCTAAAATGTGGCTTGCCTTTAAAATTAAAAGAGAATGAAGCAAACTGTGTCCCATTCTGCTGCCTGTTCTTCAGCCTTTTGGGTCAGCAGCTCCAAATGCAGTTTGTATGGCATGAAGGAATAAACACAGACATTGCTTAGAAGCTCCAAGTAAAAGTCTCAGGTCTTTGAAGAAAATTCTTCATCTGAAAGGCTTAAGGGGTTGGTTATTAATTCCCAGTTGCTTGTAGACCAACAGTCTGATATGATACCATTTATTGTCTTGAAGTTACTGTGACACAGCAGTGGCTGTAGGAAGGACTGTAGGTTTTGTGTTGCCTGGTTATACCATCATTCCCTTGTGAACCAGCAGAGATGGAGAAGCTAAGATCTCCAGTACAGTGAAGCATGTGCTTAAATGTCACTGATATTTAAGCAGGCAGGCTGGCATCCTGCCTTGCTCTGGGAAAACCTCCATCACCCTCTTGCAGGCCCTTGGCAAAGCAGGGTGGGGAACCCCCCTTGCCTGCTCCAGGTTTCTCCTGGATGCAATGCTGGACTTTGCCCTCCCGCACTGTCAGTCACGCGCCTTTCAGAAGCACCGTGTTCACCTCTCCGAGCGCACACATGAATTATTGTTTACTCAATAACAAATCAAACAAATTCCCTCTCCTATTCAAAGCCAACCGCAATGATAAAAGAGGGCTGATTTCCAGTATTATTAGCTGCGATTAATGTCTTCCCTTCTCTTGACTGTCTTTATTTCACATACAGGTGGCTTTTTTCTTTTTTTTTCATTTAGAAATGTCATCACTACTTAATTAGCAATGCGCTGTTACCTGAAAGTAAAAGCAAGCCATATGGAAGGGCTTTAATCTGCACTGTCACGGTCTAATCCTCTCGAAATGGCTTCCCTTTTCAGTCAAAACTGCATTTCACACTTTACTAATATGGGGCTTTTCCTTTCCTGTTCCAGAGTAATATAGCCCTGCCAGTGCAGCAAGTGTAAACTGAAGTAGCTCACAGCTCCAACCAGCAGCAGGAGGGGAGAGTGAGCAAGAGAGTGGTGTGGCGGGGGAGGCAGGGATGAGGACCCCATCCCAAAAGGGGAACATGCACTCTATCTGCTTCTGTGAACCTGGACCAAGTGAGTTTGGGCTCCATTTCACAAGACAATCCCCACTCCTATCGCAAAGGCCTGGACTGTGTCATTGGGGCTGGTTATAAGGATCATTGTGGTTTTCACCTTTCCTTCCCCAGTACTATTGGAAGTTTATAAAAGCAGGAAACAAGAAACCAGTGTGTTGCTGCAAAATAGGAGCCACCAGCAGAAGACTTAGGCAACTTGCCTGCTGCAGTTGTTACAGGGTCTAAGAAAGGGTTGACACACACGATCTGGTGGGTGACATTTTCAAAGGAATTTTGCTCCCAAGCAGCTTCCGTGTAACATATCGGACAACATCCAGATGTTTGCTCTGATGTATTAGAGGAAGTGAAGGTCTGCTGAGGGAAATACATAACTATCCCTTTCTTTGGTGGCAGATGAACAGAGCACAAACAGATTTAATCCTGCTCACAGTGGGATGAAGGGAAACATGGATTATCTGTCTCCAGGAAAAATAAGGAAGGTAGTAATGTGCACTGGCTTTTTCCACAGCACTTTGCATAAGAGCAGAGTCCGGATCAGTGACCCGCTGTGTATTGCCAGCTTTTTCACCATTTCCCTGTGCTGCGTATCCCCAGATACCTGTGAGGAACTACTTGTAGTCTCTGTTTAGCAGTTGTGGATCTCAGGCTAAAATAGATTGAGACAAGATCAAATCCTAGCTAGCCATGAATCTAGATAGCTTCAGTACAGGATCAATGCCTTCTCAATAAAAGCTATTTTTCCCTTCCCTGCCCTTCCCTGCATTTTTACCCAACCTCTCCCTCTGCAATTAGTACAGTAAGTACCAGATAGCCAGACAGAGGAAGAAAAGGGACCTCATGAAACTTCTCCCCTCTCCTACCAGTTGTTTGTGTTTGCCCAGGACAAACATGTCAGAGCCAATGTAAGAACCAGTGCTCAGTGGGGCACTTCCTCTGCTTACATCTTTCTGGGGACACACCAGGCTCAAAAGCTGCTGTAAATGCCTGCCTTCTCTGAAGGGGACAGCGAACACCATATTGACTGGCTGCACTGTGCTGCTCCAGGGTATTCATGGGATGGAGGGCTGGGGATCCCGTCCCCCAGGCCAGAGCTTCTTCCACATAGGACATGTAGGAATCACACAGCTCTCTAACAAAAGGCGAAGCCTGATGTGTCTTTCTTTCACATGCTATGTGAGCTGTGACACTGTGTCCCTTTTCTGATATAACACCCGAGAACACCTCAGATGAAGCTTGGATATATTCCTTTTCTTCGGTCACTTTGTAGTTTGCTGGAATTTTAGTTTTTCAACCCACAATTGAATACTACAAGACACAGCAGTATTGTTCCCTGCTCTTCCCTTCTACCTCAGCCAGCAAAAGGCTGGCTATGGAAGTACTAATTGGGTCCTTACCAGATATTAACATACACATGTATTTGCAATGGGACAGCAACTGCAACAAGAAAAAAAAAAAAAATAAGAAAAGAGAAGGATTTAAGTGATGGTTAAGTGGTTAAGTGAGATTTTGCTTACAGTAAGAGAAGGAGCAGATTTCTCTCATAATTAAAATGCTTTGGAAAAATCTGTGTTTTGGCCAGGGAAAGTCAAAGCCTAGATGTTCACTTACAGGTAGTACAAAGGAGGCTTCAAATAGTTTGGTGTCCTTGACAGTAGGTATTTCACTAGAGAAAAAGACTCGCGTGTGTGGGTAATAGGTACAGGTAGTTAAAGCTGTACAATCAAATGAGTTTTCCTACACAGCCTAAAGAGCAAGATAGCTCTGCTGCTATACATGAGCACAGCTCCTCTGACATGAGGTGCTTCAGCCTGGTTGCAGGTCAACCACACCAGACATCTGCAGGGACACAGATGGGGAAACTTAGAAGTGCTACTTTGGAGGAAGCAGAAAGCAAAGGCTGGTAACAGTTCTGCCATGCTGCTGGTTCACTGAGCACCTCAGGTGTGCTTTGTAAAACCAGTGCAGGAAAAGGCTGAAGATGCAGAGAGACGGCGTGAGTGTGTGTGATGGTCCTTTCATTCAGGAGCATGAAAGAGATGGATGAGTATCAAGAGGGAACATCCAGCTGCAGGTCCTTTTCCCTTCTTTTTTTCCAGCTTTTGGGTGAACTGCAAAGCCGAGAGGGGGACTGTTAACTGCCTGGGCCTGTCCATTTGTCTCTCCCTCTCTCTACTTCTACGTCCTTAACCCCCCCTCCCTCTCCCCTCCCGCAGCTCGGGAGGGTGGAGGTGCGATTCGCTATGCCAGTTTTTTATTTCCAGCACGCTTGACAGGCTGGGCGAGGAAGGCGTTAATGTTTTCTGACAGGCCCCCTCTAATTGTTGGAGCTTTTCTTCTCTGCCTTTTCTGTGAAATTCTGACTTAGGCGAGCAGCATAACAAAATGCTCTGGCATTGAAATGTGCGCTTGCACTACACTGGGCTCGGGGAAACAGCATTATTCATGAAGATTTTCAGCTGTTTTTGTCTTTTAACTAACCTTTGAGTTTGATCAGAGGCTAGCCGGGCTCCCTTTCTCAAAAGGCGGTCTTGGCAACCCGACAATGGAGCCAAACTGTTTTCCCTGTTAAAGAGATAACTATTCCGTTGAGTTGGTACATGGGGGAAATTAATCTTCAGGCACATACAAATGATAGCTTTACCTCGGTCTGCAATCGCCTGCATGGGATTATTAATAAGACGGGAGTAAGGAGCAGGAGAAATTCAGTCTGGGGTAGGGAATTTAAAAAAAAAAAAAAAAGAGAAATCCCAAACCCATCATCCCTTTTGATTGCATAAAGCCTGCAATTGATTCCTCACCACTTGCCTTTTGCAGCAGGAATTAGCCCTGCTTTGTGCGCGCTGACACGCTAAAAGCGAGCTGGCTTGGGAGCAAGAAGTTGCTGTGCTCCGGGACGGACCGAGGTGGCGGCCGGAGGGGTGTGGAGGGGGGGCTTCTCCACGCTCTCCTCTCCAGGAGGGGAGACCCAGAGCCCTCCCTACACTTCGAGGCGAGCTAATCCATGAATACACTGAGTAACAGGCGCTGCATTACGGGGCTGCGCTGATCCCCCTGCCACGGCCGCGCCGCCTCGCCTTGGGCAGGTGCCCGCTCTCCTCGCGTGCTGCCCGCCCCGGTGCGGAGGGAAGCGCGGTGGCGGAGAGGGGCGGAGCGGTGCTCACACCGTCCCCCAGCCCCGCTGGCCCCCGCCGCGCCGCCGCCACCGGGATAAAGGCTGAGGCGTGACACGCGCGGGCGCAGCGCTGCCCGGCCCCCCCGCCGCAACCCCCCGGTGCCCCCGGGAGCCCGCACACAGAAGGCAGGACCTGCGCCACGGGGGGACAGAGGGAAAAGAGGGGGGAAGGGCAGCACAGACACACAGAAAAAGGAATGAAATCCTAATAAATATCAAAATAAAGGAAAAAGAGAAAAAAGTTTTTAAGCAGGGGGAAAAAACAGTGTTGAGGGGCTGGGCGCCTCTCCCCGAGGATGATCTCCCGGGTACCCCCGCCGCTCACCTGAGCTCGGAGGGTTGTGTGGAGGGGAGGCTCGTCGGGGCCAGCGCTGGTCCCACTCCCTGGGACGAAGTTTGGTCATCGGAGGATTCTGTGGGGAGGGTCAGCGGCGGGAGGGGGCATGGAGGAGAAGGTAAAAACTCATGCCGAGGGGACGGTCCTGTCCCCCGGCTGGGGTTTGGGTTAGGATGGGCAGCGCTGCTCACCTCCGCGGCCCAACGCGGCCGTGGTGGGGGTCTAGCAGTGCTTCCCCATCTCTGCCAGAGGGTCTTGATTTGGGAGCTGGAGGGGGAGACACGGACACTGGGAAAGAGGCGCTTGTTAACGGGACGCTTTTCCAGCATTACGATAAATGCATAATAGGTAAATAAATTAATAAATCCGTGGCCCAGTAACCTCCATCTGCACCCCCCTTCTGCTTGTCCCGCCTTCCTCCCCCCCCCCCCCCATCCCTGAGTAGCTCTAAAACTTATCCTGCACCCAAAGAAGTCCGTGATTTATGGAGTTTACTAATGCTGAGTGAATACTGTCTGTCAGGGCGCGCTGAAAGGCTCTCCGCGCTTATACAAGAAAAGGCTTTGTGTTGCTAAGCGATTAGAGCAGATGTAATGAGATTTACCCCAATCCTGCTTTGCCCTTTCCCTATCTTCAGGAAAATTGTGTGAGTGTGTGTCTGTGTGTGTGTGTTTTCTTTCTTCCTTTCTTTCGGGACGGGGGCTGAGGGGAAGAGGGAGGCAGGAGGTGGTGAATTTCTGAGCCTGCCTTATACATTGTAGCGAACAACAGCGTAACTTTGCCTTTAGTTTAATGAGTCTGGATATTTACTATTCAGTAGTGAGCAAAAAAGAACACCTGTCTACACAAGGAAGAGAAATTTCGCCTTTGTAACAGAATGAAACATTATCCTAATGTTATATTCATAGCTATAAATTACTGGCTGCACTTTTCTTTTCTTTTGCATACCTTATCTGCGCACTTGCAAAAGTGGGTAAATAAAAAAGGGAGATGCTGTAAAAGGGAGAGCGGACGGAGGCATATAACGGTTATTATTTTCATAACTAAACATTAGTTCCACTAGCGGTTAAAACAATGAGTGTTTGTGCTGCTGAAGTAATGAGGGATTTCGTGACCCCAGAGTGTCCCGTCCCCTGTGCGTCCCCCGGTCGTCCCGTCGCCACCCCCCCTCCCCCCCCCATCCCATCCCCACCCCGTATTAAATCACATATTGATCATTTGATCATTTCAGGGCGCGGGGGGAGGAGGCGAAGAGGCAAACGTGTCTATTTTTAAAGCAACTCAGAAAGGACCTGTGCACTGATATGCACACGTATGTATGGCCACTAGCTGCACGTACGTACACATTGAGAAAATCCCGCGGTGCTCCAAAGTTTTTCCCTCCTGTTTTTCAGTTTAGAGCACATCCCTCGCAACCCGACGGTCCATTTGGAGCGGAGCGGGCTGGGGTTTTTTTTAACTCCGTGCAACACACTGGTTCTCCCCGCTCTTTGTTGGGTTTTTTTTTTTTCTCTCTCTCTTTTTTAAGATGCATTTTGCGCTTTGCTTTCCGCTTGGCTTAGTGCACGCAAACTGAATTTGCAAGTGATGCAGGAGCCAGGCGAAAAGGAGAAGGAGAATTCTGGTCACGTCCTTGCTAACTGACAACAAGCAGGCTAGCCAAAAAAAAAAAAAAAAAGGGGGGGGGGGGAAAGAGGGGGAGAGTCCAATTTCTTTTTTGAGTCTTGGTAATTGGGTACTTTTACAGGCAGATCACGCTATTTGGGTAGAATAACAAGCTTAGAAAGACCTGTGTCTCTAAGCTGCCACCCAGTTCTACTACTTTATTTATTTATTTCATTTCATTCCACTTCGCCTCTCGCTTTGCATCGTTTTGGGGGGGGGGGGGGGGGGGGG
>JBCJKH010003994.1:0-14755 GCA_039877255.1 Loriculus beryllinus | reverse complement strand
AAAAAGGACATGGAAGTGTTGGAACAAGTCCAGAGGAGGCCACGAGGATGATCAGGGGACTGGAGCATCTCCCATACAGAGACAGGCTGAGAGAGCTGGGACTGTTTAGCCTGGAGAAGGGAAGGCTGCATGGAGATCACATAGCAGCCTTCTAGTATCTGAAGGGGGCCTATAAGGATGCTGGGGAGGGACTCTTCGTTAGGGACTGTAGTGATAGGACAAGGGGTAATGGGTTAAAGCTTAAGCGGGGGATATCTAGATTGGATATAAGGAAGAAGTTCTTTACTGTCAGGGTGGTGAGGCACTGGAATGGGTTGTCTAAGGAAGTTGTGAGTGCTCCATTCCTGGCAGTGTTCAAGGTCAGGTTGAACAAAGTCTTGGGTGACACAGTTTAGTGGGAGGTGTCCCTGCCCATGGCAGGGGTGTTGGAACTAGATGATCTAAAAGGTCCTTTCCAACCCTATTCTATGATTCGATGATTCTACGATATTGCTCTATGACAGTGTCATTAAATAAAATCTGTCATATTCTCATATTTATTTTTGAGGGTTTTTTTGTAAATGTTAGCTGAGTTAAAACAATTCTGTTCAAAACCTAAATTTCCAAATTATGATTTGAAATAATAATTTCTATACAAATCCATTTATACTTTTAGTAGTATTCTAAGTTTGAATCATGCGCCTGAATGTTTCAATTATAATTCAAGACCAATGGGTATGAAAAATTCCTGTGTTAGTGAATTCCAGCTGAAGTATCTTTAGGAATGCTTTGCGTGCCCCGCAGAGATATTATTTTTATCAGACTAACTTTCATAGAATCATAGAATCGTTAGGGTTGGAAAAAACCTTAAGACCATCTAGTTCCAACCCCCCTGTCATGGGCAAGGACACCCCTCACTAAATCATGCCTCCGAAGGCTTCATCCAACCTGGCCTTGAACACAGCCAGGGATGGAGCATTCACAACCTCTCCACGCAACCCACTCCAGTGCCTCACCACCCTCACAGTAAAGAATTTCTTCCTCATATCCAATGTAAACATCTCCTGTTTAAGCTTTAACCCATTACCCTTGTCCTGTCACTACTCCCCAGCATCCCTATAGGCACCCTTCAGATACTGGAAGGCTGCTATTAGATCACCATGCAGCCTTCTCTTCTCCAAGCTAAACAGTCCCAGCTCTCTCAGCCTGTCCTCATATGAGAGATGCTCCAGCTCTCTGATCATCTTCGTGGCCCTCCTCTGGACTTGTTCCAAAAGTTCCATGTCCTTTTTATGTTGAGGACACCAGAACTGCACACAATACTCCAGGTGAGGCCTCACAAGAGCAGATTAGAGGGGCAGGATCACCTCCTTCGACCTGCTGGTCACGCTCCTCTTGATGCAGCCCAGAATACGGCTGGCTTTCTGGGCTGCAAGCGCACATTGTCGGCTCATATTCATCTACTCATCGACCACCACCCCCAAGTTGTTCTCTGCAGGGCTGCTCTGAATCTCTTCTCTGCCCAACCTGTAGCTGTGCTTATTCAGTTTCTGATGATTTCAGAATTTTGCAGGTCAGCTGACACCAGTAGTTTTGTTAATCAATTCCATATTCACTTTCTAAGCACACAGCACTCTCAGCCCATTACTACTTGTTCATTCTCACACTCACCCCATATGATCCCATTCAGCCTCCACCTTCACAGACTTAAACACCAGAATTCTTAGCTTTTATTTGTAAATTCCTGCTTAGCTTGTTAATTCTTGGAGAATCATTGATTATAGCCAGTGAAACCACTTGATTCAAAGTCAGATCTGCAGCACATTTCTGAAAGAGTAACTAGAAATATTTGCAAAGTTTATAGAAAACCCATTATGAAACTGGCATTTTATGGAAAAAATAGTCAGACTATTTCCCTGAATGTGGTCTACTGTTTTCATATCTACTTTTTTGGTCACAGGTGGAGTGGTGCTGAAAGCAGCCTTAAGGCATTCCTATTGTGATTCTGCTGTTGACAGCGGAAATAATTCTGGAATTTACAGATGCCAGCAAGACCTTCCAGCCACATACAAAAGCATCAACAAAGCACTGTCAACACAGGGAGTCTCTAAAATATCTAATATCACCAAGAAATGTTTTCCAGATTTTGAAATATGACATACTAAACATGTCTTCCTGCCAAAGTACTGCTCTAAAATATTAGATTTTACTTCCAATTTTTACTCCCTGGACAACACTTCCAGTGAATAAAGTACCTTTTCTGAGTCTTTCCTCCCCACTCTTCTGAAATAACCTATAGTGCACATATAAACAAAGTCTTTCACTCATCTAGTCGTCACAGCTTATAAAAGTCTCCAGCATTACAAAGGAGAATACAGAATATAGGGTTTGGGGTTTTTTTCAGTGCTTATTTCTACATTATCTGGGACAAAAATAGAGAAACAAAAATAAGGTGACCTTTCCTTTAGAAGAGGAATTCTGATGTTATCAAACTCATGTGGGAAGGAAAGTCCTGTAGAAGACAGAGCATAGAAAGGTAAAGGGGCTTCTGTGAAAAGCTATTTTAAGAATGAAAGCATATACACAGCTTGCTGGGTGTTTTTACTTCATCTGACCTGTAATGTTTGCAGAATTCTCTGCTAGGAAAAAGGAGAGCTGTAAAGTGAGGTGTATCTTTATCAGAAAGGTTGTATGTTCAATCAAAGTAAAAGAAGCTGAGATAATGGCTGGTATAGGGCCAAACCATTCAAATGTTGATGGAAACATAATATTTCCTATCTGAAACAAAGCACTGATAAGGCCACATTTATTCCCATCAGAGAATGTTTCAAATGAACTCTCTAAGTAATTTATGCCGAGAAGTCTCATAGGAACTAGTGAATCATTTTGAATTGTTAACTTATCTGGGAAAACTGGGAAACAGCAAGATTTGCAAACATTGCCCCATTATCCAGAAAAGTATACTACACAGAATAACAAATTAGGTAGCCTAACCTTCATTTCAGGTACAAAAATGGATTTGTTACCTTGGAACTTTGCTAATAACAAGCTGGAGACTACGATTATAGTTACTGTTAGTCACATAGCTCTTTTTGTGAGATCTCTTTCTCTTTGGTTTTTGTTTTGACTGAAGTATGAGGGTAGTAAACTATAGATAAACACCTGGACTTGATTAACTTTCTATATATAGTGAAGGTTTTTTGACTGGATTTTATCAAGTACATGGGTACAAGCTAGAGGAACTAGAAACTCTTCTTTTTATATTGATACCCAGGATCTTTTGGATATTTTGTCTTGTTCCAGTTCTAACCTCTCTACATATATTTTATGGCCTTCAAAGTATGGTTTCCGGATCCTTGAAGGGATGGACCCCTTGAAGGAATGTATGCAAAAGTAACTAAAAAAAATTAAAGTTATTTTAACTTGTTTAGATTTGCTACACAAGGATTCTTATTTCCACCAAAAGTTCTTGAAAAGTACCTAGCTTTACCAGTGAATGTTGTATACCATTTGAGAATTACCCCAATATTGGT
The DNA here is from genome assembly GCA_039877255.1 of Loriculus beryllinus. Taxonomy (NCBI): domain Eukaryota; kingdom Metazoa; phylum Chordata; class Aves; order Psittaciformes; family Psittacidae; genus Loriculus; species Loriculus beryllinus. The sequence goes on along the minus strand of JBCJKH010003994.1, from coordinate 11,243 downwards.
AGGCTGTTAAAAAATAAGGGATAAATTACTATGATGATAATCTAAATCAACTGATTTAAATGGTAAGAATCCAGAAAAAATTATTTAATACAACCAAGTGAATAGGAATAAATTTTGAATTCAAGAGAGCACTTATGTCTACAGAGTGGCATAACCTGTCTTAAAAAATCAATGACTAAAACTAGGTTTTAAGTATTGTTACAGGATACATCTTTAACCTAAGCTTTATGTGCTTCTATGAAAAGAAGGCTAGCAAAATGTTTGAATGGATAATAAAGGGCAATGAAGCTGGGAAATTCTGCAGAGGATATGGCAAAAAAAAAAAAACCAAACGACCCCAAATCCGGTATCAAGTAGCTGAGAATCTTGCACTATGGTGTGAGCTGTAAGTGAATAAATTTATCTGGTATGCTGAAGGGAAGTTTAAGAAATGGGTAGATAATGTAATGGGTAGATAATGGTGTCCCTGCCCATGGAAGGGGGATTGAAACTAGATGATCTTTAAGGCCCTTTCCAACTCAAACCATTATATGATTGTATAAGTGAATGTAAGTATTTAAATGTGGGAATTATATCTGACAGCACAGAGTTTTTTGATCTTGCTCTAAGAAATGAAACACGAGCTAATTACTGGAATCAAAATTAACATAAGTCTTCTAGAAATAATACACAAAATTTTTGGGAGACCTGAAAGGGCCATGGCTCCCTTAAAACAAAATCAGATGTACTTTCATCTAACCTGTGGAAGACATTCAGTGAAGAGTATAGAGGTCCACACTGAATTATGTTGCCCTTTCTGGTCTGTGAGGATGAGACACAGTCCCCTCAAAATTTTGGTTTGGGGAGGAAAAGTAGAGAAGTATAAAGTTACAGAACACTTGATTGCTCTCCACATTCTCATATTTGCCTCTCAGAGCAGGGCAGTATGTATCATAATATCTCATGATTTAGGCCTTAAAATAACTGCCTGTAAAGTAAAGATGGTTTTATTTCACTTGAGGTATATCTGCACTAATATATTGTGGTTAGGGAATTTTTCCTTTTCTCTAGGGCACAGAATGGGTGATGATCAGACAAAGGACCACAGATACTATACTGTGAGAAAGATCCAAAACTCATTGTTGTCTTGATTCTAGTTTGTAAAAATTTTTTCCCAGCTTGTTTTGCATAGCACTGTGGAGTTTCACTTTCATTCTAATCAACAATACAGTTCACCTAGCCATATCTAGCATAATTGATTATTTTTCATTCAGGAAGCTGCATGCTTTCTAACATTTTATTCAAATACATTTATGAGGCTTCCTGTCTTAGTCTGATAAAAAAAAAAAAGTGAAAAATGATGAGTTGTGATGTCAGGCTAAATGATCTAATTATCTTTTTGGCATATATAAAATATATTAAACCATAAAGCAAATGGGTAAACAATCTGTATCATTAAGAATAAGTATGTACATATAGACTAATTTTAATAAGAAGGTATGCAGAAATATTTTAGGACTATATTACACAAGATGTTCTTTGCTGGCTTTTTTAGTGACAAGGTTTTTTAAGTATCTTTTAATAAGCTTTCCCTCTATTGTGACAGGATTACTACTGCACATCTAGAAGTAAACTACAAAAAGGTTTCTTAAAAAAAGTCTGACAAATCAGTTCTCGAATGTCAAAGAAAGAAATCTATAGATGTGACAGAGGAATTCAGTGACAATGCAGAAGCACCTTTTTATCTGGGAAACTTTTCCTCTTTTTTTATTTTTAACTTTAGTCAGTCTCTCCTGGCCCTTGGTGAAATATGCAGAAATTGAAATAGAAGAACTGAACAGCAGTTTGCCAAAACTGCTATCCAGCTGATGATAAGGAAGAATCAGTGTCTTCAGTAAGGTGCAGTTGGCTTATAATAAGGTAATATTCAAAAAAAATCCTCTCCTAATCCTAGACAGCAATTGTTTTGGAACATGAAGTGAGATATTTTATATTAGTTATGAGTCTTCATCCTGCTATATAAGTTCCTATAAAAGAAAAGCATACTGAAAATCTCTTTGAAATGTATTCAGTTCAAGTCCTTCTTCAGATCAGATCCTGACCCCATTTAATAGTAGGTGCTATAGAGGATATATGAAACTTATGCCCTACCTCAGAAAAAATTATGTTTCTGCTGTTGCCTTGCTAGCCTTATTGGACAACAGTTATGACATCAAACAGAAGTCTATTGCTCAACTGCATTCTGTCCTCTTCATAAGTTTCCAAATAAAGGGATCTCCCAAGCACCTGTTACCTAAGTAACATAGGGCCACAGGAAGTCTTAACAGACCGCCCTTTTTCAATCTTATTATTCAAACTTGTGTGGAGAGCTTGGTTTAGCCGTGGCCCTGAATATATCTTCTAAATAATGTGACTGAAACTTTATAAGGTATGTGGTACGTATTAGAGGCTGGAGACAAAAACTGAAGTTTTGTAAGTCTTTGTCTTTTTCTCTAGTGTACAGTTGTTTATATTCTCAGCCATAGTTATCCAGTGGCAGTATTTTAAGCTAGCTATTTAAGATGTTAAAAATATTTTAATTTGGGTGGCCCATGAAGTGTGATTGGCTAAACTGGGAGGCTCTCGTCCCCGATGGCACATCAGTGATGGCATCTTGGTCTATTGTAAACCTGATGCAATACTTGCAAATTGAAGAAAGGAGGATAGTGATGTCAGCTGCAGAAGAGCAATCTGGAAGTACCACTTGATTTGATGACTTTATACTCTCAGTATTTACATTTAATTTCTTCTCTCATCAGGCTACAATTCAATAATCTTTTTGAACTAAGAATTCCTCATAGTTTAAGCACCCCATAAAACCTCCTCATCAGTATATTCTAGCTATGCTAAAGCAATCACTATGCCTTCTTGGAGAAAGTGAAGTTTATTTTGTCTACAAACACTTTTATCCAGACATCATATACTTCTATAAACATCTCATAACTAAGCAATAACATCTGATTTTGTGACCTATGAAATTAAGGTTGTGTTTATTCCAAGCATAGCACTGATAAATTGTGCTAGTTTCCCGAGTATTTTATTTCTACTAGAAAATGGATTTCTAAACAAGTGCAGTGCCTTAATTTAAAATTTATTTTTCTCATAATATTCCAAGTCACATAATACTGTCCGGTGCTGCTCTCCAAACAAATCCCTTTTTGCCATTATGAAGTCACCAGGTTTTTTTTTCTACAAGGTATAGCCCAACTCCTGTTTTTGTGATAATTATACTCTCTCATGATGGAACTAGCTTCCAGCCGTATGTCTTGCTACCTGCTTGGGGTAGACAAGGCATCACAAGGTATCACAGGCAAAACTTATGCTACCTCTTGTATGTTTTCCCCAGATAATTTTGTGGAAAAAAAAAAAAATCAAACTCTGCAAATTTTATACACGTCCAATGAAAATATTCCTTTAGGAGTTCATTTCTGTATAGTGTATGTATGGAATTTTGATAGATATTAAGAATAAGCAAAGAGTCAAAATAATAACGATATATTTACATTGCTCTACTACACTGGAAGCAAAACTGTTGCTGTATTATTTTAAATGAGAATTAATTACTTATGACTTAACACAATTTTTATTTCCTAAGTTCTTGGCATATAACCAGTTACATTCATAAATTTCTATACTATCTTTTTAATGAAATAATTCCAGAAACACTTACATTCATCCCTACTAAAAGCACTGCTCAATTAAACTATTGCTACTTTTGAGATTTTTGAGATGCTGTAATTTTTACTGTGGACACAGGGAATGAATACTATAGTTAAGGTCCTCCCAGTGAGACTGCCCTTTGAAAGGAGCTTTGAATCCTTACCACTGGATAGTTGCACTCCCTTGTTCCATCAGGGACAGGGTTCTGATTAAACCTCTGTTAACTTCTGAGTAAACAAGTCAGCTGCAGGCACTGATGGTCATCCGGACCAAATATTTAAACTGATTCTAGGTGAAAAAATAAAGCAAGTGTGATCTATGGATCTCAACAAATCCATCCTGCAGCAGACAAAACACATCTGAATGTAACTTTGGGGTTTCCCCAGAAATAGTGGTAATCTTTAGAACAGTTTCCCCATCCTCATGGTTTAAGCCCAGCTGACAAATAAGTACCACTTAGCCACTCACACGCTTCCCCCCGCCCTTTCCTCACAGTGGGATGGGGAGGAGAATCAGAAAAAAGGTAAAACTCCATAAGTTGAGATAGGAACTATCTAATAATTGAAATAAACATAAATAAGAATATAGCAATGGTAATAATAATAGGAAATAGAGAGATGAAGGAATAAACCCTGGTCCCCATGAAAGACAAGTGATGAACAGTATGATTGCTCACCAAATGCTGACTGATATACAGCCTGTCCCTAGGCAGTGATCAGGCCCTGCTAGCCATCCCCCCACCCAGTTTGTATACTGAACATAACAGTCTATGGTATGAAATACCCCTTTGGCTAGTTCAGGTCAGCTGTCCTGGCTGTGCTACCTCCCTGCTTCTTGTGTATCCCCTCACTGGCAGAGCATGAAAGACTGAGAAGTCCTTGATCAGACCACTACTTAGCAACATCAGTGTGTTACCAGCAGTGTTTTCAGACTAAAGCCAAAACACAGCACTGCATTAGCTACTAGGGACAAAATTAACTCTATCCCAGCTGAAACCAGGACACACATGTAGTAAATTAACCTGAGATTTGTTATTTATTAATATGTTATTATAATATACATATGTAGTACTATATTTTTATTTTGTATTAAGTGCTATACATGTTGCTATAAATAATAGTATTTATTTGTACATTATTTAATCTTGTTCAGATATAGGCCATTTCTAGAATTCTATTTTTCAGCCTCCTAAAAAGAAAACATTGGTTCTATGTTAGTTAGCTGGGTCTCCTTGAGAAATGGAAAGAAAGATGCACCCACCTTACAGCTCTCTCCCAGGCACCTTTAGAAAGCAGCTCATTCGGTCTTCTTTACCTCCAGTGACAGCAGGGTCAATGCAAGCAACCAGCTTAGTCTAGAAATCTAGCTCTTTGATGGCTGAGGTTATTACGTATGACAAATCTTCTCCAGTCTGAAATGCAGATTTTTCTTCTCCTCCCCCTGTAGTACTTATTCATGGAAGTATAAACTGTGAGGCTTAGAATGAGGATGCTGTGTTTGGAAACATTACATGTTTATTTGACAGTATTCATGTCAGAGGGTTCTTGCTTTTTAAGGAAATATCAGAATTTATCATCAATGTGTTGAAAGAATACGGAAGAGCTGTATTTTCAACAAAGAAAAGGCAGAAAAGTTACCATGCTGCAAACAATAAATTAATTTGTGGATCTGTGTTGTTATGAACGCTTGTATCTATAGACCTACACCAACTGCAAGGAGCCACCCTGAACCTCTATGAAAGCATAATAGTGTCATAGAGTTTAGACACTTGCCTTTTAACTGCATATGCTTAGGAAGATCAATGGTTTCTTAAATGATAAATTTCTTACCACTAGAGGGCTCAAAATTGCTGTGTGATTTTATGCATGAATAAATGCATAAAAATATATCTACATATACACATACACACACAATATATGATATGTGTACGTCATGTTCATGTGTTTTATTTGTGTTTATGCAGGTATAAACAAACATACATGTACATACATATACCTACTTATATCTTAGCAGATGATCTATTTTTATTTTAAAGGTTTTGAACTTTTTAATACAATTCAAACCTTAAAGATTTTTAATATAACTTCGTAGTTCACCATATTCTATATAAAGGTGAAATATTTCTTTAATTCCTGTAATTACAATTTTTAACTTTGCTCTCAGATGGCCAGATTCACATAGTATTTTCATTTCCTCAAATTTAACAATGAAAACAATCACAACAGAATACAGTTCAAACTTCCATGCCCAGTGCCTGCTGTTGACATATGTTTTATTAAGATATCTAGATGACACTGAATAACATCGACTTAGTTCATTTTCTCATAAATGACTTTCCACAGAATGTAATGCAGTATTGCATAATCTATTACGCCAAGCATTTTTGTTTGATTATATGACATATTCTCTTGGGAAATCTTAGAGGCTCTAAATAAATAAAATGTTCCTGGAAAGCTAACTGTTTTCTTTCATTAATGTGACAATTGTAATGATGAGAGAAATGGCTTTCAAACATTTTTAAGTAATGCATAATCTTTGGAGATAATGCAACCCATATACTCCACAGTATAACAATGTAACTGAATAATTTACCCATGCAGTCCAAAAGATAATTAACACAATATTTTCAGTCAGACTTGACATACACAAAAGTTTGAGGTATCAACATTTTTTACATGTTAGCAAACTTATTTTCATCTAAGAAATCTGCTCAAGGAACAAGTATTTAAAGAACAATGACGTTTCAGATTACCATGATTAAAAATAATGTATGTTGTTGTAGAAATGGGAACACAGACACCAAAATGTTTTGCAGACATTTATTGCTGTACATAACACTCAATTTTGAATAGTTTCTTTGGAATTTTTCTGGATAAAAAATTGTGGAGAAGCACAAGAAAAGAAGAAGATACCCTTTTTGCAGCACATCAGCGCTTTGACTATCTGCAAAAAATGGTATTAGATAGTATATTTCTATTTGGCTGGACTACATGTGATTACTGCATAGATTATCAGTAGTACAGTTAGATACTAGCAATTGAATAAAGCTTTAACATATTCACCTTCTATCATCATCATCTCTTCCGTATGTTTTCTTTAATTGTTAAAAGTTGTACAAGGTGCTGCACCTTCATAAAATGGTAAAATCTTAAAAAAATACAACAAAATAACTGGGGTAAGTTCAGACTACTTAGTAAAGGAATGCAACTCTATCACCATGTACAATTAGCTAAATTTTGAAAGTATATCTTATTATAGTCCAATTTTGGTTAACATATTTACTTTAAAATGAAAAACATGCACCTAAGCCAAGATATTTTTGCTTTAAGAATTTTAACTCCTGCATGTTTTGCTTTAAAAACTTATCCTTACTGATTGTGTATGGTGTTAGTTTGGAACTATAATGCTCTACTAAAAATTTTGTGAACTTTTTCTTACGTGTAGTGCATTCTTAACTTACCACACTGTTATCTGAATATCTGACAGATATTAAAAGTGGTTTTGTTACTGATAGACAGGGCTGGCTGACATATTCATCACATCACCTTTGGTTTCAGGAGGAAATCATCCTCAAATTGATAGCAGCGTGGATTGCATTGAAACTACTTTTACTAGACTAAAATTGTAAGGGTTTTACATTTAAAACATATTTCCATAACTGGAAGTTCAATTTCCTTAACCACAGCCTACTGAAGTCAATGCAATTATTCCAGAAATAAGATTCTCTGCAGATGGAGTTAGCTGTTCCACTAAGATCCCAAGACAAAACATTGGACTCAATGATCCTTATGGGTTCCCTTTGAACTTGAGGTATCCTATGATTCTGTGATCCTGTTTCTGTAATCCTCCCATGAGAGTTTGTCACTCTTGAAAGAAATAAGACTTAACTGACCACATCAGCTGCATCTGTAATTTTCTTGGTAGTTGATACATCATTACTACATTAAATCTCACCAACCTTTGTAAAGATAATCTCAGTTAATGTTGTATAAATATTTATTAATACCAATCACAATATGAAAATATCAGTGATTTTCACAAAGATCCTACTTACCACAAGATTTGTTCTGGGTATAAGGAACTGCAAATATGACATTTCTTATCAGGGTGAGGATTAGAACTCTTAACTAAATAGGTGATTTTTTTCACCACTTTCAAATGAAGTAAGAAACAATTTTATATTGCCTGTGTTCTACACTACTTTTGTTATGCTAATTCAATGCATTTTACAATCAACTCTTGCAGCTTTTCAGCTCTGGGGACAACAGCTGAATAGGTAGCTTGCAATTAGTTATATCCACAGGCCCCAGTCAATGTAGAGAAATCTCCAGAACTAGACTTGAGATTAATACATATTTCAATGCATAGAATGGAAAAAATAATATCACATCAACTTGAGGACAAGTTTTGAAGTCTGAGTATTCAGTGTCTTTTCAGTACATATGTATATGTTAAAGTTTTCTCTTATTTACAATCACGTCAGCAAAAAAGTAAATCATGCTATGTTTTATCCTTGTATTTGCTTTACACAATTTATAGGATTTCTTTTCTGTGGTTGTTGAATTTCAACAGAACTGAATATCTCTCATTATTTGGAGAAAATAAATGCTATCCAACTCATTAAATCCAGATGAGGTGAATATATTCTATTTAGAAGTGCATTATCCAGGAGCCATTTCCTCCATCAAGCTTTAGACATTTTATTACCTAAAACAGTCAGTCTCCATATGCTCTCTCTTTCACCAGTGCAGAAATTTCTCACTGTTGTTGCCTTTGCTTAGGTAGAGCTCCTTAATGTGGTTTATTTCCAATACTGTATGATAACAAGACAGAAAGGCAAAGATGGAAAAGACAGAATTTTAGTTTCAGTACCTTATTTTTAGCCTGTTGGCAACAATGAGCTCTAAGGTGGGATAGGATATGACAGTTTTAATGAACCTTTTCTTAATTGGACAAATTTTATCTACATAATGTCTACATGACAACATAACCTTACAAATGAATGGCCATCACATATTATTTCTGTATCTGTCACATCAGTCTTTTAAAATATGAAATTTTCTTCTATTTTTTCTATTACAAGTACATAACAGACATGAAAGTTGCCAAGACTTTCAATTATAAACACGCCATTTTTGCCCAGTGGCTGTTGTTACTCTATGCATCTCCTGATCCATGAATATGTTCCATAATATCACTGCCATGACACCTTATTATTAATGCAGGGCATTAACTAAACTTAAGTGGCTAAACAGGCAAATATAAGCTATGAGACTAAACACAGCTTTTTATAAACTTTATTTTTTTTAAAAAGCATGTTAAGTATAGGGTTTAAGGCATTAAACCCCCTTATTATAAACATATACAAAGACTAGAGTTAATTTCCATTTTAAATACTTACAAACAGGCACACCAAGTGGAGTAAACATGTAGGACAAGATCCTGGGGTTTGGGATTACAGGCATCTAACAGCAGTCAATCCAAAGCAATGACAGCATGCAACAGACGCAGGAGGTCCACTTGTAAATACCTTTGTTGTAAGCCATGATAAATCTTTAAGTATTGCTAATGATACACACAATGATCCTGTTTCTGAGGGTTTTTCTGCGATTTGTACTTTTTTATGGGCATTCATCTCAGTTGCAATGACTCAGTTCTGCAGTATTTTTATTTTTACTGTTTCAACATACAAATTTTTCTTTATAGTGCAAACAGCTTAAACCCCTTAATGAAAAAAAGAAAAAGGAGAATACAAATCTTTAGAAGTTTTGCAATAGGAGTCTTCCTACTTGACTAAAGTATTACAAACAAAATACTCCACAGGAAATTTATAGGAAACATAATCAGGCTTTCTTAATATATAAGCCAGCCTTTATTTTGTTCATGTATAATTTATTAGAAATAATGTTATATATTCCTAAATTCTTTATATATATATATGCTATTACATATATGTAAATATTTCTATACAAAACTCAAATTGCCTGTCACTAGAATATGAAGAAAATCTCTCTTAATGCTTGAATGTTTAGAAGTTTATGTTACTATATTTTATATAGTGTCCTTCCTCTCTCCACTAGTTTTCACTTGTATAAACCCCTTGGAGTCACAGAATCATAGAATGGTTTGGGTTGCAAGGGACCTTAGGGATCCATTCCTTAGAGATGTAAGTGATCCTCAGAGGTCTCTTAGAGAAGGGACCCTGCCATGGGCTGGGACACCTTCCACTAGACCAAGTTGTCCAAATCCCTGTCCAACCTGGTCTTGACCACTTCCATAGATATGGCATTCACAACTTCTCTGTGCAACCTGTTCCAGTGTCTCACCACTCTCATAGCAAAGAATTTCTTCCTGATGTCTAATATAAATCAAAATCTTTAAACCACTCCCCCTTGTTCTATCACCACAGGCCCTTTAAAAAAGTCCTTTTCCAGATTTCTTGTAGCCCGCTTTAGGTACTGGAAGACTGCTCTAAGGTCTCCTTTGAGCCATATCTCCTCCAGGTTGAACAAGTTCAACTCAACCTCTCTCCACAGAAGAGGTGCTCCAACCCTCTGAGCATTTTTTGGCCCTCCTCTGGACTTGCTTGAGCAGGTCCATGTCCTTCTTGTGTTGGGGGCCCCAGAGCTGGACACAGTACTGCAGAGGGCTGTTCACAAGAGCAGAGCAGAGGGGACGAATCACCTCCCTCAACCTGCTGGACACGCTCCCCTTAAAACAGCTTAGCACATGATTGGCTTTCTGTGCTGCAAGTCATTAGAACTGTTTTAATCTAGCAGGTCCATGGACTTCTATCTGAAGGCTTTGGGGAAAAAGAAAAAAAAGAAAGAAGTTTCCAAATGTAATATAAGTATGTGAAACACTTAAAGCAATTTGTAACTTCTCTGAAAAAAACAGTGTACAGATTCAGAAAGGTGATCAGGGGTGCAGTAGAAAGATTTCCATCAACTTACTCTTTGCTTGGATAAGATTTGATGGCCTAAGCCTGGAACAATGAAGCAAGACAGCTTTCTCACATTGAAGTGGAAAACAAATGAAGCGTTAATTTAGCAAGGCAGATAAATATATGTTTTATTTTGAGCATATGAGTTGTTGCATTCACTTTGGTTTAATTTAAAGTCATGCACTCACTTACAAACGTACATAGCAACTTCACAGTATAAGTTTTAATATGTAAATCAAAATCAGCTACATTTTTGCAACTAGCGTTGAAATAAAAGAAGTGATTCTATAAGTGATTAAAGTGGTTTCATATTCAGGTACCTTTTAATCTTTCCAGTGCTGCTTTCACTGAAAAAAAATACGATGAATAAATCCCAAACATAATTAATAATCTGCCACCACTTCCTTCTGGTTCAAAATGGTAAATAAATTATTTAGATTGACTTGTACTACTAAGGAGCTGTCTATTTTAACCTCACTGCACTAAGGAATACCCTTTGTCTCAAATAGGCAGCATTATGTCTTATCCCCATGCTTTTTCTGGAGCCAGATTTCGGACGCGTCGTCGTGGTTGAGCTCGTAGAGCAGCGAGTCGCCGTCCTCGTTCTGCCAGCCGTCGCCGA
>JBCJKH010003993.1:41984-54975 GCA_039877255.1 Loriculus beryllinus | reverse complement strand
ATATAAAGACACTAACTTTTTTTCTGTTACAGCAAATTCATAATATATGCACAAGGTATAAGGTTAAATCTTATGAAGTAAGGTAAAAATTCAATATCAAATCATGCACTTGCAATATAACATGAGTCCAGACATTCTCAGACTTAAACTGTTTAAATAAATGACTAACACCTTTTTTAATGTGCAAAAATATGGCACTACTGCAGAATTAGAGAAGGTCCTTGCTGAATACTACAATGTGAATTATGCCCAGGAGAATACAGTAAATGAGGTTCTGGGATGGCATGAAAGCTCTTATGCATAAGCTTTCGATATCTCTATCCAGTGAAGAAAAATGTTTTACGTATGCCCTGCTTAAGAGCTTTGAAAAATACTTCAGGAACTCAGAAGAAAGAATATCTACCAGTAATGGCACAGCATGAGTCTGGTCATAGTGGTTAGAAAGCTCATGTGCTTTATGGTTCTCTTCTGTTTTGTGGGTTATGACAAAGGTGTGCATGTGTGTAAATGACAAATCGTGGTGCTATTATATATGCTTTGTTACTGTCCTAAACTATCAGAAGTCTAGTATCTTTAGGAGAGAGCAACATATAAACAGTCTACTTTGTATGGCAAAATGGTTTGAGAAAGCATTGGATAACCACATGAATGGACTTTTAGAAACTTGTCAATAGCTGAATGCATAAGAGTTGACAACATACATAAAATATATGCTTTAAAATAGGAAAGAAAACAATAAAATTTAAAAGGAAAAAGGGTAGGTTTATGGGTTTGATTTTCTTCAAGGAGCAAAAATATCCAGCTGTTTCCTCAGAAACTTGACACTGGATACTAGCTGGGCTTTCCCTTAAGTGGTGCCTGCAAGTGAGATTTGTGTGACCTAAATGTTTTCTATACCTGAACAAGGCTCATTTTGTAGTGACTGAAGAGAGTCAGTTATTGAAAATCAACTTAGATGACTAATCTTTAAGTTTTTAATGCTAACGAGGTAAATGATGTCCCACATTCTTACAAGCACTAATGCTTGACATTACCGAATTGCTTGATACAGAAACCTGTGGCACTTTGCGTAAATTAGGCCTAGTTGAAAGCAGTCTTAGCCAATATGGATAAGTTTTAATTTACTCTATAAGGGAGTAGCTAAGCAGAGAAGTAACTTAAATATAAACCTTTGAAGCAGTGTGAAATCTGTGACTACTGAGATCCTTTGAGACAGGAAGACTAAATTCCAGTGCCAGATGTTTGTTGAGCATCCAGTAAATCTGAATGGGACCATCAAGACTTGGGTATTCTTTGCCCCATTCCAGTATGGACAGTGTCCAGGGTTGCTCAGCAAGAAAATCACAGGGACCCTAAAGATCTGCAACAAGGTCAGGACCAGGTCTTTCACTTCCAGAAATGTCTGAGAGTAGAGCACTCAAAGGTAAAGTTGACTTTAACTTGAAGTTAAAGACATGACTCATCTGGAATGCATGTTCTGACACAGCAGTTTCTCCCAGAAATCACGTTCTCTCACAGAGAACATGAAAACCATGTAATTTGTAAAACTGTGTACATCTGTGCTGAAAGTATTAAGGTGTCTGAATCCACTTAGTCTCCACATCATCATTTGGTTTGAAACCACAACAAAACCACAGCTCATATCTTAAAAAGATGTCCCTTTTGCATGGTTCCTATATAGAACAGAGACAGGATATAAGTTTGAACCTTGTAAAAAAGATGGACAGAGATGGGATTTGTTTAGTAATGTACATATGTATGCTAGAATAAATTAATTAAAATTCAAATTATCTAATCTTGAACAGATTCCCAGACAGCTAGCTTTAAGTTGGTATACACAGCTACATGGTTTCACTGCTGATTCAGCAGCTCCCACTCTTAGGTACATATCTTTCACACATAACTTCCTATTTATATTTCCTGTATTTTGTAGCTTTACAGTCATGGAACTGAAATTTCCAGCAGCATAATAGATAAAGGTGAGGTGTTTGAATGTTAAAGTCCTTTTTTGAATCTAATGTTTTGTAAGCAGAGAAAATTAAAACCAAAATTTATGGTAGAGGCACCACCAGAATTTTGAAATAATCTGATCAAGTAAAAACTGGAAAAACTGAAAATGCCATTGACAAAGTTAACAAGTAATGCAAAGAAGTACAGTCACTATATCTAGACACAGAAACATCCAGGACAGGCACATGGTAGTGATTCTGTACAGCTTTGTTAGATGTCTGCGTCAGTTTGCTCTTCTCCCTACATCACTGTGCAATATGAATATTCTGATCGCCATTCCTTGCATGGAGCCTCTCATTGCTAGCGTCAAATGTCTCAGATGTGATAGACTTCAGTCGTCAATCTTTTTACATTCACTGAGCATGGCTGTGACACTTTCATTGGAACTGTAAAAGAGTATTTTCTGCAAAATAATATAATAATAATAAATCTCCTACACTTGCAACTGTTTCCCTACTGGCATAAGAAAGCCCAAACTTTGGTTACCTTTCTATTTTTCTTCTGATTTCCAGGAATGTGTGTTTAGCCCAGTGAAGAGAAGGCTCCAGAGAGACCTTCAAGCAGCCTTCCCAGTACCTAAAGGGAGCCTACAAGAAATCTGGAGAGGGACTTTTTACAAGGTCATAAAGGGATAGGACAAGGGCGAATGGCTTTAAATCAAAAGAACATAGTTTTAGATTAGATATTAGAATGAAATTCTTTATTCTGAGGGTGATGAGACACTGGAACAGGTTACCTGGAGAACCTGTGGCTGTCCCATCCACAGAAGTGGTCGAGGCCAGGTTGGATGGGGCTTTGAGCAACCTGACCTAGTGGAAGGTGGCTTTTTTGCCTGATAGGGAGTGGAAAGAATGTAGTAATTGAATCTCCCTATGTTTAGAATTTTGAATACTGTAAAGATCAAAAAACAATTCATTTCAGCACACAAAAATTGATTTTTAAATTACATTAAATTGAATAATTTTGCTTAAAATAATCTGAATTTAATATGTTTAATTTTGAAAATATTATAGAAATGTCAATTTTAACTTTTTGCATCTCCTATATTTTTAAAATTACTTGGTCATAGATTTTTTAAAAAGTATCAAATGTGTTTCCCAGATGAATGTATAAAATTTTTATGTCAGCAATCCCTATAGCCTAGAAAACACAGAAATACCTAGCACATTCAACATATTATTCTCAGCCTCGGGGGTAGCATCAATGTATATAAATGCCTAATGGGTGTAGATAAAGAAGATGGTGTCAGACATTTCTGGTACCACCAAGTGACAGATGAGAGGCAATAAGTACAAACTGAAATTCAGTAAATTCCATCTAAGTATCAGAAAAAACATTTAGCAGTAATGGTGATCAAAGACTTGAACAGGTTGCCCGGACAGGTTTGGAGTCCCCATTCTTGTAGATATTCTAAACCCAACTGCATAGAGTTCTGATATACCTGTTCTAGTTGGGTCTGCTTTGAGCAAAGATGTCAGACTACATGATTCCAGTGGCTCCTTCCAACCTCAGGTATCTGACATCCTTTAAATAAAAAGGCAATAAGGCACCCAAAGTGTTAATCCAGGTATTTAAATGAAACAAGCTAATAAATGTATAAACAACAGATATACACACACACAAAACCAAACCAGCAAACAAAACCCACCACAACAGGTTACAATCAAGACTTATCTTCCCCCTGAAAAGAGTTTCTTAGCACAGATGATCAGATTGACAACTGACCCAGTTGAGCATTTTTCATTGAATTAGAGCAGAGCCAAGTAAGCTTTCTGTTTTCCATTTCTGTGTTTAGTTGGTGTTCAAAGTGAAGAAATCCATCCTGACACCTGCAAATTAAACCTATGGTCTTTGCAGTTTGTGAAAGCTGCTGTGAAATAGTAGGCCAGAATGAGAGCTGTACTTACCCTGTTATGAAGAGAGGGAGCTAATTACAACAACTGAAGAGAGTTTCGTTGACTGGGCAAAAATTATCTTTGCATTACTAGTAGCACATATTTTACTCTGGCCTTCTGCTGCTGCTGCCTGTCTCAGTTTCTTAGAATGTCTGGAAACAGAACTCTTAAGGTGGTCATTGTTCTTTTTGTTCTCTATAAAGCATTCATATAAATGCTACTAAAACCAAAGCAACTGTTTGTTGTTTTGTTTTTTTTTTTTTTTACATATATTACACAGAAAGAAGTATGCAAAACCAAAGAACACCAACTAAGAAAGTAAACTGCAGAGTGTACTTTTTCCTTTACCTTGTATCAACATCAGAGATCCTTTCCTCAGCAACCAAGATACTGAATAATGCTGTTCATTCACTGTCTTTCAGGTTAATAATTCTGAGAATAGTTTCATCAAACGAAATTAACAGCAAGGCTGAATGCATTTAAATGTTTTTTTTTAAGAATATGCTTGATTTTCTCTGCAAATTAATTCTCCAACCACAATAGGCTAAGCTCTGGCACACTCCCATGAGGTATGTTTTAAATTGCTAGACGTATTACTTTGGAATTTAACCCTAGTAGGTAAGGTAATGAGAATATTGCAGAGCATCTTTAATATACCACATGTAACTAGGCCTTCCATAATTATGAACTTGGTAAAAATGTGTCAATTTTAAGAACATCAGTGGGATTCTAAAAAAGAGAAAGAAAGGTTTGATATGTCACTTTGATACCAAAATATCTTATTGTTCACAGAAAGATCTTTGCTTTACTAAAAGTTTCCAATCTCCCCACCTCCCCCAATATTTAATACTTTAATTTTTGAGTGCTTATTCTCCCATGATCATGATGTACTGTGCCTTCATTGAAGTTGAGATGCTAGCCAGAAGGCTGGAAGCTATCCAATGGCTACTTAGTAGAACCCAGCCAAGATTTATGAAAAACTATTGTTCATAGTACAATGCTCATTCTTGTAAAATGTCAGTGAGTTAACTGGTTTATATCAGAAAAGTGAAATTCATATTGCAAGTCATAGCATATTTCAGATGTAGTTACAGCCACGTACTGGCATCCATCATCATTCATTTTCAGTTCAGGCATATATGCATTGACTTTACTTTTGTTCAGGGATTTTATTTCCCATAGTATTTGGCAGTTACTATGGAAAAGTATACCAGAGTTGCTGTGGAAGTATCATGAATTTTTGGTAGTTCATGTGCAATTTAATTACTTTTCAGGAACTTATGATGCCAACTTGTTGCAAACCTAGTCATGCAGGGTACAAAGAATACTTCTCAAGAAGGCCTTTCAATTTCAGGAGTTTCAGGAAATTCTGGAAAAACTCTAAGACTCAGGATATAAAGAAGCTTTGAGAATTATTTATTAACCGCTGCTCTGAGGAGAATACACATTTCCTTGAACAAAAGGATTAATATCCATAACTGTAGAATCATAGTCACATAGAGTTTGCATGCCAGAATATGCAAAGATGATTCTATTGAAATGCATATGATTAAAATGAAATAGGCTAAATGTACCTTTTCATCTTTCCAGGTTTAAATGCATTTTGTGATTAAGAGGATTAAATAATAACTTTGCCTACAGAACCCCACGAGAGACCTCCGCAGAGGCTGAGCTGTCTTTTAGAAGAATGAAAGGACCATTTCTCTTCCTTGACTTGAAAGACAGCATAAGTATTATCTCCAGGGCAGACATTCAACCCATAAATATGATTCCCCAAGCTGTGAGAAAGACTAGTCTGAAACTACAGTACTGTCAGCCCACATATTCTGCTCTAGGACACTACTCGTTACTGGCCTCCAGCTGGGCACTGAGCCATTGACCACAACTCTTTGTATGCGGCCATGCAGCCAGTGCTGTATCCACCGAGTGCTCCATCTATCAAATTGATGTCTCTCCAATTTTGAGACAAGGATGTCATGTGAGACAGTGTTGAACATTTTCCAGAAGTCCAGGTAGATGACATCAACTGCTCCACTCCGTCCATCAGTTCCATAGCCGCATCATAGAAGGCCACCAAATTGGTCAGGCAGGATTTCCCCTTAGCGAAGCCATGCTGACTGTCACCAGGTACCTCGTTGTTTTCCATGTGCCTTAGCATGTCTTCCAGGAGAATCTGCCCCAAGATTTTGCCAGGCACAGAGGTGAGACTGACTTGTCTGTAGTTCCCTGGGTCATCCATTTTCACCTTCTTGAAAATTGGGGTTATATTTCCCTTTTCCAGTAGTTGGGAAATTCACCTGACTACCATGACTTTTTCCCCATGAGGACAAGTGCCTGCGAGCATGAGGCTGTTCCTATCTGTCTATAGAGGCTTCATCCACAGGGTCCTTTTGATCAGGCTGTCTCTAACAGATCCCCACAGTAATGTCCCTCATAGATGTTCTCCCTTTAACCCTGACCCACAAACTGTCTGTTGACTGCTCACCTGTCCCCAGACAGAGTTTCATACTCTCCAGCCTATCCCTAACATAAATAGCAACTCTGCCTCCCCATCTGCGAGGCCTGTCTTTTCTAAAAAGCCTGTAACGTTCCATTGCAACACTCCAGTTATAGGAGCCATCTCACCATGTTTCTGTGATGCTTATTATATCATACCCCTGTAAACATGCACACATCTCTAATTCCCCTTGTTTGCTTCCCATGCTACAGTTATTTGTATAGAGGCATCTGAGCCGATCTTCAAGTGAAGCCGGCTCATTGGCTGGAGCAGATGGAATATCTCTACATTGTTCCAAGCATTTATTATAGGTGTTGGCAACTGACTGGTAGTGTTGGGATGGAATGATGCCCCCCTCCCTCAACACATCTAGTTTAAAATATCCTTGATCAGTCTGGCAAGCCTCCTACCAAAACCGCTTTTCCCTTCATTGTTGGATCAGCTCCACCACCCCTCAGTAGACCTGGCCTACAAACTTGGGTCCCGTGTTCTAGATACTCAAACCCCTGACTATGGCACCACCCTTCTAACCATTTATTAACCTGGCCAGTCCTCCTAGACTTTTTAAGATCCTCTCCTTTATCCTGGAGAATTGATGAAAAGCGTATCTGAGCTTCAGAGCCCATAACCACCTCTTCCAGGTCCTTCTTAATGTTCTGTGGGCTACTGCTACCTATATCACTAGCACCCATATGGTTCACTAGAAGTAGGTAATAGTCAGTAGTACTTACTAGGTCAGGTAGCCTCTCTGCAATGTCCCTGATCTGTGCCCCAGGTAGGCAACACACCTCCCTTGAGACTGGATTCTGCCAATGTAAGCAAAATACCTATATCTGTTCTGCCTTCAAGAAGGCAATATGACTTTCTCGATACCTCTATTAGAAGTGGATTAGGAATACATTATCCTGTTTTGTTAAAGACACATAATCTTATCAACAACCATACAGCATGGGCACAAAGGAATAATCCACAGAATATGAAGACAGACAATCTTGCAATCTTTTCTGAAGAGAAATCTGTACATCAGTTCACACTGCAGTTACCAACACACCAGCATTCGTAGTCCAACAGTTTTTACCTTAGCAATTTCCATTAAGACACTTCCCTTGCCTTGTTCTGTGTAATAGCCACAAAGTAATGAAAGAGGCAGACCATATTCCTAACCCTTAGTTTCTCTAAGATATGCAGTCAAGAAGTTATGTGAGATTCTGAGATGGACATCCATGTGAGAGAACTTTGTATATTCATAAAAACATCCTGAAGAGTTAAAATTTAAGGTAATTGTTTTTGTCTGTGGCATGACTGTCCCTTTGTAAAGATACACGGTAACAATTCCAAGTAGTATACTTTGCAATGGACTGGAGGAGCTCCTCACGGTCTGAAATGAAGACCCAGAACTGAACTTGTCAAAGACAGTAATTTTTCTAGACATTTCAGAAAGTGCATAATATTGAGCAGAAGTGTGAAAGGAGCTCCAGGTGGCTGTATGGCAAATGTCAAATATAAGAAAGTTAATAGGAAAGCCACTGCTTCTGCCTGAACCACAGCCAAGTGGGCCTTTCATGAGAAAAAGAGAGTTAGTAGTTTTGATGATATTCTTTTGCACACAAGATGTCTTTGAGAGGGAACTGGCAGCTCCTTGGGTCTTTTAGCTTCTGATGAAAGAAGGCTGTTCTTGTAAGGTCATGTCCTCATTATAATATCTAATTTTTTGAGATTTGTTTCTAGAGAAGTGTGAAGTTTAAGAAAGAATACAGGCAAGTTAACTTTCTTCAGTACATGAAAGTCAGAATTCTCTTTGGGCAAAAGCTTCAGATGGATCTTACCACTTGTCCTTATGGAAAACAATGCAAAGGAATTAACTGTAAGAGCTTGAATCTCAGCTATCTTTGTTGCAGAGGAGAGATCATAAAGGCTGTTTTCACAGATAAATGCAGAAGACAGCATTCAAAAGATTCAAAAGGCTGTCACATAAGAAGATAACATGAATTTCTCATTTCTGACAACAGGCCAACTATTAGTAGCCTAGCATGATTTGCAGGTATTTCTTATGTGAAAACTGAGCGATAGAAGATCCTGTAGAGTAAGAGTTGCAAAGCAACCTCCCTTGTGGAAGCATGGGGGTTACTGAACTTCAGTTTAAGTATTTAGATTAATATATTTTAAATAAGAATTCAGCATGAATCACTTTTCATAAATAAACAGAGGGTTGCTGTCATAAAACTCCTTTTATTTCCTAAGGGACTTATCTCCACAGTCTCTAAATAAAGTTAAGATACAATTTTAACTGAAATGTATATTCTGAGAAGAGTCTCTGAGAGGGATACATCCAGAAACTGGACTGTGTATCTGTGCGGCACAGTATACAAAACCTGTTTGTCAGCTATGTTAGGCTTCCACAGGTGGTGCAATTTTGACTGGCAAACTGAAACCCTAAAAACACTTGAAAAAGAGAACATAATGGTCGTTGCTATAAGAGGGGAGAAGGTAGAGTTGTCCTGTGTACTTTTATACGTTTTCAAAATTGAAACCAGAATTTGCAGCACTGATAGTGTAGATGTCAAGGATATTTTCCACTAACTCTTAGTTATTGAACATTTGGTTTCTGATTGATTGCTTTGTCTGGGCAGAATTTATATCAGAAGAGCTACAGCCCATATAGATATAATCTAAGAGGAAACAATCTTGGAAGGAAAATAACAGAAAATCTTCAGGTAGAGACCGTTGAAAAACACAGATCTGTTGGGTGTTAATGAGTATTTAACATGAAAGAGGAGACCTTTTACACAGAATAGCATGTCTGAGGAAGTGTCTTCTCAGGACAACTTCTGCCACTACTGACCACACAGTGATGACAAAGGCATCAACTATATCCCAAAGCAGTGCCCTAGAGACAAGTTTAAATTAGTACAAAATCAAGGTGTCCCCTAAAAACTGGTAGGGTAAGATCTGAAAAAAACTTATTTGGAACAGTAACTTTTCTTTCTGTAATAAGATATTTCCCATTTCCAATGTGGAATTGAAATGAATTAAACTGAATTGAAATGGAAAATTATATTAGAAAAACAATGGTTTGCTTGCATCCCCTGAAAGAAATAGGTCAAAGTACTTCTTCCTATAGCAGCAGCTTACTGTGGACAATGCAGAAAGAAAATGCATGTATTTTCTCCTGGTTTAGTCTGTCTATTATTTTAGATACAGCCACATAAGATATTGGGATTTACAAAATTACCCAGGAGACCATAGAAATTTCTATCTTCTGAGTAATGGTCTTGTCCATAAAGGAAAAATAAGTGGTAGGCAATATCTATTAACAAGTCAGATGATCCCAAGAAAAGTTTAAGAAGAATCAACTCTCCTTTTCTATTCCTGTAAGGGCTTGTAGCTTTCCTCTGTTTGACATCTGAGTTCCATAGGGTTCTCAGCACTGACACACAGCCGTCTGCTCTTCTCTAAGACATATAGTTAGGAGGAGGCAAAAGCATAGGGAGTGAGTTCTTCAACTCTATTTCTACATCAGATGTAGTCAAATGATATAATGGCTGATGAACAAGTAGCATCCTCACAAGTAACTGAAGAGTCTGAAAAAGGATGCCAGGGTACTCAGTGAATTAGAACTGCTGAATTTTTAGACCATACAAACTGACATAAAATTGATAAATATATGTGCATGCATGCAGGGGAATATAACTTTTATCTAGTTGGTTTTTCTTATAAAATTTCCTTTGAAGGAATTTTGTGGTTTCAGAACTACAAGGGTGTACTGCTACCATAGGAAGCTGAGTTTAATACCTGATGATATGTTTCTTCTTTCCACGTGCCAGTGACTTAAGTGAGGATTTTTTTTGTGGCTTTTGAAGTGGATCAGATGCCAATATCTCTTCATGTCCTGTTCTAAGGATGGCATGACAGTTAAGAGAATGGGTCAAGAGACACCATTAGTTTCCCTGATTCCTTCAAAGAAACTGGAACAGATTTTGGTGGGGAGGGCTTCAAAGAATCAAACAGCATCAAAGGCATGTGTATAAAGCTAGGAGTTCAGTTTGGTTTAAAAGCAAAGATAGGGCAAGAAATGTGCTAGACTTGGAAGGCAAAGCACACAGCTAAGGCAGAATCATGAATGTGCTACAAAGAAAGTGGACTACAGCAGACTTCAAGAACATCAAGACGAAAAGCTCTGATCAGGCCAAGCAATGAGAGGAATTAAGACAAAACAGGAATTCTGTTCATTGTGTCGACAATGTGCAAAGGACATGGCTTCTAAGTGTTTCCTCATGAATACAGCTTACACAAAAAACTCCAGGATGCAACTAGAATGCTGCTACCCACAGTCTGGTATAAGCAAGTAAAAGGACTGTAAATTTTTTGGTAATCTGTCATCACAGTTGTTTCTTTCAAGGGAGATATTTCCACCTTGTGTCTTAACTAACCATACTTTAAAAAATGTCCTTCCAAATATTTCATTTTGTTCAAATTTCCTTTCTTTCCTATATGCACTGCATCAACAGTTTGTCATAATAACACTTAGAAAATCATAATTGGAAGTTAAATCGTAAAGACGGAACAGATTTTTTTCACAACATCATGCATATCTGTGTTTCTGGAAATGACAAGTTTTTAAAACCATATTCAAAAACAAATAAACACTGCTGAGAAATTAGCTAACCTTTGCAAAATAAACTAAAACAAGGCTTCCACTGAACAGCCTGTAAAAAAAAACCAAACAAAAACAACAGAAGAAAACAAAGACATGTGCAGCATTTAAGCTACAGATATCAAAATGCCATAACTGGTCTATGGTGTGTATCCAAATATATTGTAGAAATGCAAGTATTTATAATGTCTAATATATTCTTAATTAAACTTTTTTTTTTAAGCTATTTAAAAGCAATGTCTATACTACATTCAGGAGTATTAATAAAATTCATTAAAAGAAATAAAAGCTCATTTTAAGTGGAAGGCATACAGGGGACTGGGCTGAACCAGATCTGTGCTGCAATGTGCATCTGGCATTTTGGAGCACAAGTTGATGAGTGGAGCTGTGAAAAGTGTGATGAAGTTGACACAAAACCCAAGACTGAGAACAGTGGTGTGACAAGGAATTCATTACATCCTTTCTTTTGCCTCAGGTTGATTACAAACACAGAATATCAACCAATGCATATATTAGGAAGAAATAGGAATACATATTGGTTTACAGTTTTTCGTTAATAATGTGGGTTGTTTTAATACAAACTATCCTTGTTAATACATAATGAAAGCTCAGTGAAACTAAGTGACTTCCTCAAGGTCACAAGGAACTTCTCTACAGGAAAAATACAACTCAGAATTACTTCTAAGGATAGTGGTAAACAACACGACATTGAACACTGCAGAGCCTGTTTTTAGAGTTAAAGAACTTCATTACCACTAAATTAGGAATTCATATAATAAAGGATTAGAAGAGGTAGCTTACTTTTATTTGAAATTGCATCAAAGTCACACATTTAAAGAGATTTAAGTAATTAAAAAGGTAGAAATTCAGAGCTGTTTGATTAAGGAAGAGTTATGTGTAACGTATTAGGGGAAATCAGAAAAAGAAATGTAGAAACATTACAACTGCTACTACAAGATACAGAATGTCTGGAAAAAAACCCATGCGTGATATAAAAATTGTGCCTACAGCTGCCTGAAAAGCAAATATTTTTGTTCTGGTGAATGTTAATATCCCCTGAAGGTAATTCTCCTATTATATTTGGAGTTAATAACTGTTCAGATATTTTTACTAAAAGGTTTAAAGTTTTTAGCAGGGTGATTTCATTTTTTTCACTATTAAACATTTTAGGTTCTATTTCATATTGGCTATCTGAATTGCAGTACGGAAAAAATCAATTTCTGATTTTACTAGTTAAAGAAATCTTGTATTGTAGGGTAGAACTACAGCAATAAAGTATGCATTCTTACTGACCTGCATTTAACAGAGCTCATTTTGGTGCATATACATTAATTATTAAAGCATTTGAAATAATTGAAGCAAACCTTGCTTTTTGATTGTTCAAACAATGTTTGCTCTAATTCTGTAGCAGCTCCATTAAAGGTGTAGTTGTGAGCTTCTACTCAGTCAGTGTATGATCTTATGAATGTTAAATCTAAAATCCTAACAGCAGTAACTGTAGATATACTCCTCTTCATCATAGACTTTCTCTTCTTAATGGTCTTATCTTTAAAGAAACTGAGTGCCCTGAGGCCAGGTGACATAGAAATTGCTTAGTGTTCAGCCCATTTCTATGTCATGTAATTAACTACAGGCTTTTGGGCACACAGTATTTCTCAGACCTGAGATAGAAAAGAAACATAACTGGCTATGTGTAACTTAAATATAACTAATTAGAAGATCTGAGAGAATAGTTATGGGTACTACAGAAATAAACAATGGCAAGGTATAGATGTAGTTCCTCTAGGAACAGAGAAATAGCTTTGCTGGTGAAAGTCTGTAAGGAAGCAGAAATACATATTGTGGTTTAGGACTAACCAAATATCATAGAATCATAGAATGGTTAGGGTTGGAAAAAACCTTAAGATCATCTAGTTCCTATCCCCACTGCCATGG
>JBCJKH010003993.1:9235-32210 GCA_039877255.1 Loriculus beryllinus | reverse complement strand
AACATTTAGCTGAGATTGCATATCCAACAGAGAAACCCCAAGAAGAATATTCAGAGATGACCTGCAGTGACACACATCTTTTTATTTTTTTTTTTTCCACAAAAATTTGCATTAAACATCTTCTCCAGACTCCTCAGATAGTCTAGATTTGACTTTTGTTTAATATGACCTTTAACACAAGTATTTCCCAGGATATTAGCAGCTAATTTCTTTTTTTAAGGAGATCCTAAGAATCAGTCAGTTAAATAAAACAAGAAGTTTTTCAGAAGCAGACTAGGTTTTTTGTGGTTTGGTTTTTTTTGAGGGGGTGTGTAGATTTTTTATTTTTTAGAAAAAAAGATGTGAATTCATTTGAATCCAGTTTCTCTCTTGTTAAAGAGTAAAGAACCATTTGGATGAGAAAACACGTCCTTCCAGCATTCAGCTTCTGGTAACTTAGCATTTCTCAATGCCTGAAGCTAGTCTGACCTCAGTATTCTCCTGGTACACTTCCACCCTAAAACAGTAAGGGCATTTCACAATAGAGCAAAGGCCTTGCCTTTAAGACCATCCACATCTTGAAAATTACTTTAGTTGCCTGAAAGTCTTTCAGGAAATAGGATAACTTCAGGATTTGGGCCTCAGTTTGCTATGAATGCAACATTCACTAATGTATTACATGAATTAAAGGAAAAAGATAATAGTTTTGAAACCTGTGTGGAAGCAAGGTTCAAATCTGAACCCATCAGCTCCTCAGTGTCTAAAATCATGTTTAATCTGCATACAGCTTTGAAAATTTTAAACCAGACTGATTTAGGGCTCATTACGCCTTAAAGACCTAATTTTCTTCATTTTATTTTTCTACTGTTGTCTTTGTCAATTGAAAGCTAAGTACATTTAGTTTCAGAATTTCATGTTGGCATAGAAATCACTCGCATTAAAAATTACTACTAACACTGACACCATAAAATAATAAGACATAAAGAATACCTATTCTGGTTAGTAGATCAGACCTGACAAGCAGAAGCATGAAAATCTTTTGCTAATACAATAAATACCTTTATTGTGAAGGCATTTTGCATTTTTCTTTATCTGGCATGTGAGTATACTTAAAAATGACTGCAAGGTAAATGTCCATTATTTATCTTTTATCTAAGGTGTAGAAATGGATTATCCTCCAGTACAGAAATATATTCCATTATTTAGCATAATTCACCTGATGAACCTTTGTGCCAGAAAGGCCACCACGCTGCCAGGGCAGCACCTACAAGGTCATGCACTTTGCCCTGAAGACAGAATTTGGCTCCTGTTTTGTCTGCCTGAATTTGCCTTTTATGCAGGTCCGTACATACACACGTACGTAGATAAATACACACAAACTGGACTGTAGTGGAGATAAAACTAACAGCAGTAGAATGGAGAATTTGACTTGAAGGCTACTCAGATTTTCAGGTATGTTTAAATTCATTATTTAAATTAGTGGAGAAGTAATTTTCTGCCATATGTTGATAGAGACACACAAGGGAAGATGACCTTTATGATCTAGCCCATTATATCTGCAAATGCTAATGTTTCCTTAGCCCATCCTACAATCAATTCCTTAGCACATCCTACAATCAATCAGTGACTTTGATAAAAGTACACTGATAAAACGCTACACGAGTAGCTAATGCTTTGTAAAGGCTGGCACTCAAAAGGCACTGGGCACCTCTTCAGAGCCCTCTCATTTACTTCCTTTACATGGCAGCATTCTACACATAAGCTTAAATTGCCCCATAGTTTAACAGGGGAAGGAGAAGCACCATTCATGGTTGGGGTTCTTTTCCTTGTACGCAAAGAAATCATATTATCAAAATTGTATTTGAGGAGTAATTTACCTTCATAAATTCCATTTGTGTATGTAATTATTTTTTCATTTTTGTTTGCAATGTGCTAAAATTAATTTTAATCACACATTTGATGAATTACAGATGTTATTCAAGTATTTACCAGCATTTTTGTGATTTTTACATGAACATTTTTATTACTCAGAATTATCTCTGAATTTCATTGAGCTCTGAGCATTTTATATAAGCAAGCACTGACTAGTACTTTCTATTCTTATTGTTAAATTAGACTTATGCATGAGTAGTTGGGATGATTTACATAAATACTCACTGCACAATTTCAAGTTAACATCAGTAATTCACTTTTATATATTTTCTAAGTTAAAACATTTTTGGGGGGAAGGAATTATTTTATCTGCTATTTGAACAACCAAAAGTTCAAATAAAGAATTAAGAGTCATAAGTACGGTTTACAAAAAATTGTTTTTTAATAAAGAAAATCATATTGGGAAATTCTTTTTATAAGTGTTACATGAGGAGTTTTTACTGGCAGCATGGGGATCCCAGTTACATCTTGGATTTTTTTTAATTCCTGTGCATTTTTGCCTTACCTAAGGCTAAAATCCCAGTCTGTATGTGTCCTAACCTTCTCCATTTAGTAATTTTTCAGGATGATTGTCAAGTGTTAGTGAAGTAAGGAAAAAAAAACCAAAACAAACCCAAGTCTTACAGATAATTAAAACCCACAAGTTTTAGGGACGGAGAGCCAAATTAATATCCCCAGGGTGAGGAATGTGGCTAGAATTCAGGCATTCTGAAAACAAGCTGTCTGGGGTCAGCCAAAGAAGGTAACAGGAGACAAGAAGAATAGGGAAATTGGAGTTGCAGTTGAAATCGTTAATCTTACAGTACAAATAAAACAACATCTCCAAAGGAAAGCTGGCTTTATTAGTTCTAGGTCCTGAAGCATCATGTTTCTGCTAGTTGGTAGTTTGTGTGACTTTTTTCTTTAAAAACAAGAGTGCTATGATTCCACTTTCATCAGATTCCTAAGAGTTTAGGCACAAGAAAAATAACTAAAAGTGAAGAAAAAACTTGCAGACACAAAGAAAAATGTATGTTCTTTTATAGCTAAGTCCTTTACTTAGAGGAGAGCAACACTGTTTAAGATTAATGATAGTTTATACTTTGGATGTTAATGCAGTGTACGCAATCAATCCATATTTGAACCAAGTTGCAAGGAAGTGTCCTCATAAAGCCTTTGTATGTAGTTCAGAGCTACAGACTTCAAAGGGGTAAACTTGCCTTTAAAGCTTTCTGTGTTAGAGCTTACACAGGATTTTTCACCAAATTACTGAAAAATAGTTGAAGCTTTAAAAAAACCAAAACAATAAAATAATCAGAGGAGGATTAAAACCAAGAATGTGTTCAATACCATCTTCTTCATGCAGGGGGAAGATTTATAGTTATATAAATGCAGTATTTATTGTATTTAGTTATCAATTTACTCCTCTCATTTCTGGAATTAAGTCCCCTTACTCTTTGTAAAATGTCAAAATTGAACAAAATATCAAATACGTGCTAAATGGAATAAAAGCAGCATATTACTGAACCTACAACCATCTGGCAGATCACACAGAAGTACTTAGTTGTATCAAAGACAAATTAACACAGGAAAACATAGTATCACAAATTAATGACATGCTTTATCACCTCTTTCTAACCCTGGATGTAGCCAAAAGTTAAAAAGCCACCATCTTTTGAGCTATCAGAAATGCAGTGACAAATGGTAACAATTATATCTGATCCTCTCTAGTCACCTCCTAACTTCTACAAAGCTGCTATTTTCTTACTTTCTCAGTAGAGGACAGAGCAGTTGCTAAGGTCCAATTAACTATTATTAATAAACCAGGTCCTCTTGAAAGATTTGAAAGAAATGCAATTATAACTTAGTAAGTTGTGATGTGTATGCCTATCCATGGAATCTTGCATGGAAAATAAGAAATTCTGACTCTTTAAATGTTGGACTGTTTATAGTTCTGTCCCATCCATTTTAAAGGAAAGCAGATATATGTGCGAAATACCATAATAGTATCAAACAGCAAGTTATTCTATACAGCTACTGTAATGCTCTGCAATATCCTCTGAAGATGTAAAACTGAGTTTACAGAAAACTTTAGAATGGAAACACAGTTAAAGAAGGTCTTTCTAAAAAGATGCATGCTTTGAAAATCTACCCTCCTCTCATGTTTTAAAAAGTGTGCAACCTTTCCATCATACATCACCATATGTTGCAGTATGCGGTTATGACTATGTTACTAGACAGAAAGCTGTATAAAATGTATTCATCCAATACATTTATTCATGCCTTTATTTTTCTAAATTGTTAGTAGAACGATCCCAGACCAGGATGAAGGCTTATTTCAGTTCTAAGGGATTAACACAAATCCTCAAAATCAAGCCTGATACTGATTTACCTATACACTCAAATGCTAACCACAAAATTAGTAAAACTCCATCACAAAGCTGATGTAGAAAGAAAGAACACTGATAGAGCATAGCCATTCATGCAATTCTGCTAATTTTCTGCCCTCTTCTTTCTCTTCTCTGCTCTGTTCCCTGATTAGTAGAAGCCAAGGAAATCACTGGCAATCCTAACCCATAGCTGAAGAACTTCTAAATGGCCACAGTGCTCATTCTTCAAGCAAGAGAGACATACACTACATATACCAGCCTTTCCTTTTGCTGGAAGTGTTCCTTTGAAGGAAAGACATTATTTTGTTAGTCTGGTGCCATGATAATGCTCCTATTAATATTTCTTTTGAAGCTTCTCTCGTCCTTTAAATTGACATACTGCAAGTACACATATGGTTAAGAAAAATAATTAATAAAAATCAAACATTACTGATCATATAGTCATAAATGATACATCACAGCTGTCTGGCTGCAGTCTGAATAGACGATATTTGCAACAGTGTAGGTAATACGGAATGGCAGCCAGCTAGATGACTATTCATGGCAATGTCTTTAGATTAAATGTGCAATCCTTAAATAATTTCCAGCCAACTTTGTAATTTTCTGTGTTATGGTACTGTAAATATTCCTGACCTATGGATGGCTGTTTCACTGTAGCCACATCTGTTTTCAACACTAAAAATCTCTTTAGGCATACTGGATATCTCAAGTAAAATAAATCAGCTGAGATAGCCTCAAATGACCTGAAAACTTTTTCAGTACTGAACTATGTAATTTAGACAGCCTTATGGAGCTACTATGGTTACTACATTATCCCTGGACTGCCCAGGGTATCAGAATTTCTTCAGCGCTCTAATTCCACCCTAGGCATGCTTCCCAAACCAGAAGGGTATAAGAAATCAGCCTCTAGCTATCTTCCTTAATTCCTACACTTATGAAAGATTCCCCTTGCCATATTTGGGTAGTTATTATAAATTTATAACATCCCAGACCATTTAGCCAACAGAAAGTAACAGAAAGAGAGAAGAGATTCTTGTTTGCTGTCAGGAAGTATTTTTTTTCTCTAAATAGTCTTTTGAAAGATTGTTTCATACAGTTTGAATAGGCGCACATGCTAATATTCTCTAAATGCTAAAAAGTCTAAAGAACTCAAGTGTTGTTAAGTATCTTATTACCACCTATTAAAAGAAAAACCAAAAAACCCCCAAAACCACAACAAGCAAACCAAAGCCCAACAACCCAAACACCTGCATATGTGAGGTTTTTTCATACTTTGAAAAAATTGGAAACCCCTCAGTCAATACAGCTTTTTGAAAGAAGTTTCTTTGCCCCAAGGAACTGTTTTCCCCATGTGGTCACTCACCAATATTTATAAGAGAAGGCCACTTTGAATGCCACCAGCAGATGAAAAAACAGGAGAAAGGAGGGGTTTTCTGTCTTCACTGAGCTGGCTGATTCTGCCAAAGTGATAGCCGACATTGACATTACACAAGAGAAAGGCTGTTGTAGTCTCACAGTCCCAGATCTGCTGCTGAAACAAAACAAAACCAAAATAGAAAGAAACCCACATGTGTATACTTTCCAAATAAAAGTAATGCCAAAACATTAAAACTCTAATCTCTGGAATATAAATAACACTTTAATCTTAGCTTTGAAACAGTTACATCAAATCTGCTTTAAAAATAAGATTTAAAAAGACCCCTAAGAAATTGAATATCCTTCTGTAAAATTAATCTACTTCGAGGGTTTACTGGAAATAAATGGCCATAAACATCTTATGTACTCAGCTGGTGGTAGGAGGCAGACAGAAATTACAATTCTGTAAAAATAAGGAAAAGCTGAGATTTGAAGTGAAGATTTTATGCAGAATACATGGCAAGGATTGACAGGAAATTTTATAGGGGAACATGGCTATAGGTGAATGTGGCCTACGGAAAACTTAAGGGAAGGGTGAACGAATAATGAGGGACTCCTATTTATGCATTTATTTATTTATTTCATTTTCCTAGCATCTTTGTGAATTATTACCTATACGCCTGATACGTCCTAAAAGAAAAAACTGTGATGAATAAATAAACAGCTCTAGAAATCTTCAATAGGGTCCTTTACCTTGCAGGGAATATTATCATTGGCTTTTGATACAATTTCTGCTGCAGGGAAAGACTTTCAAAGCTCAGAATGCAGAAGTATTGCCAGGCACTCAAAGACCCCCTGCTGTGCGCGTCAAACTAAGAAATCTCTCTGAACTTGTCGAATTAAAAGTCATCTCTCTCTCTCTGCAACCCCTGCATGAGCTGGGAAGCTCTGTCCTCATTTTTTCAGTCCTTCCACAATAAACAAATGGAGCCTGAAGCATCTTTATTCTTTTCAGGGACATAATTAAAATTCTTTAAAAAATGTAATTGAAGGCAATGAATTTCAAAAGGAGGTTCTAGTTAACAACGAGGCTGGAACAGTTTCGGTAGGCCATATTGCTTTACTGTTCAATTTTGTTTCAAAGGTAAAAGCAAAACAGCCTGTTAAGATCATGGGTGGGTTTTGTGCCTTTTTTTTTTTTTTTTTAGTTTATTTTGTTTGTACATTGAGAGGTGGCTCCAAACTCAAACATCTCAGCAGGATTTATGCTTTCTGAAATGTCGTAACACGTAATTACTGAAACAGCAAAGAGGAGTATGCTGTTGAGATATGAACAAAGCAGAAAGTATTCCTGGTTTCTCAAAAAAAACCATTATTTATATAAAATTAAAGAATGTATTTATTGAAGAATTTGTGTTTTCTTGCCATGCCTCTTTCATACATCCAAACCATTGTAAATACTCCCAGGCTTGCAAATTTTTTTTAACCTGGTAATGCTAGAATGCGACTTTCCTGTGATCACTATTGCTGTAAAAAAAATTGTTATGATTACTTTTAATAGGCATTTTTGACATTGCCAAGAAAAGAGCAAGTGCTGATATAATGAATAATTTCAGATTAATGTAACAGGAATGAAAAACTATCTCTTTGGATTTGAATACCAGGGATTATCACATAACATTAACTAAAAGGCAGAAGACAAGACAGTGTTTCAGAAAGTCATCTCTAAGGTGACTTCCTAGAGAGCTCAAAATCTAAACCTAATGTTTCTGAGTATCTCTTTCAGGGGGATTTTCAGTATTCCTCTCTACTGAAAGCAAAAATCTTAAGTTTTCACCTGTTTCTTTCCATGCTGTGTTCTTAAATTGTACTTCTGGCTATAAATGACCATATGAAATGCTTTGTTTTGGTTTCTTTTTTTTTGAGTTACTCCCTAGAGAGACTGGAGATTGAGATGTTTTAAGGGAAGTTTTTTATGATTCTTGTAGCATTAAAAAGAGAAAGGTGTAGCAAGGCAGCAACTACTCCCACAACTCCTGAGTAGCACTCTGCTTCTGATAGTTATGATGCCTATGGGAGACCTGAAACAACATAGCTAACAGCTGCTTTCCATCCTTGGTGGAGGGAAAGCACAGTATGCATTCTGACTGGGTCAACAATTCTCACTGGTAGGGAGTTGGAAACAGGATCCAGTTAGCTCCACTGGGAAAAAAAACCAACGATAAACTAGATCTAGCAGAAGCAACTGAGGCTTTCACTACACTATCAAGTTATAGCTCTGTTAGCCAGGAGTTATTCCTGTCCTAGTGTGGTTTTGGTTATGTCTTGTATTTTAAAGTAAAATCTTGTGCACCATAGGGCACAACTCATTGCAGAGGTCATGCTGAACAGACAATATAGAGAACAGTGCAGCAAGTTTGGCTCCATTTTTCCACAGTTTTCTTGTACTACCTCAGCAGGTTTTAAATACTCAGATTCCCACATGCCTTCATCTCACACCCAGAACACACAACATACGGCTTCACTTTCCTATTGTGCACATGAAACTTTCACAGACTGAACAGAGCCCACCCAATCATGCTCTAATCTGGACAACATTAATAACAAATAACAATCATCTCTTAGATCCAGCAAGACACTAC
Organism: Loriculus beryllinus; assembly: GCA_039877255.1. Taxonomy (NCBI): domain Eukaryota; kingdom Metazoa; phylum Chordata; class Aves; order Psittaciformes; family Psittacidae; genus Loriculus; species Loriculus beryllinus. Next base: position 23,932 of record JBCJKH010003993.1, on the reverse strand, counting down.
ATTGGCACAGGAGCGGTAACACCAAAGGCTAAATCATAGTTTTCCAGCCCTGTGTTGTTTCCCAGAATGCAGTCTACTACTACAAACAAACAAAAGAACGAGGCAGGCACTACTATGCCTTCAGTATCCATGTAAAAGTGAACTCTTCTTAGCCTTCCCTTCAGGCATATTAGGGTGATTTTTGAAAATGTATTTACTGTCTTTATTTTTAATTGTATACAGTAACTTAATGTGCCATGAAATCAACAAAATCCAGGCATGAACAAAACCTACAAAACAAAACAAATGTAGGCAAATTAGTATTTTCAAACTTCATTTCTGCTATAAAACTGAATTAATGAGAGCAATGTGATTATAAAAAGAAACTCATGACACAATTTGCTCTGTAGAATGTGAAGGACATTGGACAAAAAAAAAAAAAAGGGACTGCATCTGATGTTTTAAGAAAAAAAAAAGTGAGGCTCAGCGTGAGTATTTAATGTCTGTTTGCAGAATGAGTAAAGGTTTCTTTAAGTTCACTGAGCATTTCACTGTAAAGTTTAGGGAAGATCAGTAGCTTAGAAAAAAGTGGCTACTGAAATATGAGTCACATCTATGAACAAAAGTGATCAAAGTCTACTTGGCTGCCAGTGTCTTCAGTTTATTCCACTGCAGTACACATATTACTTGACTGAAAGGTGTGTAGATTTTTAGGCACACAGGTGTCTGCCTACTGTCACTGGGCCTGAAATTCTCATCTGTTATGTCTGATTTCCTTTATTGATTTCTTTTTCCTAAGCAGCAGCAGCTGAAGTAATTTTTACATTGGAGAACACATTTACAATAGAATAAATTCATATGAATTCCCCTCTCCCCTCTAAGCCAGAATTATTTTAATAGCTGTGATAAATCCAAAATTCTCCAAAGCTTGTTTTCACTTATATAATGATATCATGACAGTAATGTTATATAGTCATATCATACATTCTCATGTAACTTGAGGATGTCAGACACTGTTCCTAACGGAGAAGAAAAAAATAGCTTTTTATACCATTGTCACATAAGAGCTTAATGCAAGTATTTTTTTCTTTCAAAAGCCACTTGCTACTTATAAACACATACCTCTTATATGCCATAAACCAAATATCTAACTTGGGTAGAAAATTAGGATACCTACAGCAAAACTTTGCAAGATACAGTTTTGATCCAGTAGTTCAATTTTCTGTGTACAAAACTGTGGACAGATGTTGACTTGGTAATTTAATATGAGGTACTGCTATTTCAGAAGATGGCAAAAGAGCAAATAAGGGAATGCAAACCCCAATTCTGAATTCAACAGGAAGTATAAGAGTAAGGCAGAGCATTTCATCTCGTCTTTCTGTTCAAAATAGTCCCATTTTCATTTCCTAACATACAATTTTCCATATAATATACAAAGTTAGTGTACATTCTCCTTATTATTCCCACGTCTAGATTATTTAGATTAATACAGATTCATGGCTTTTCCACTCTAATATTATATCATATCATATATTCTGCAACTACATCAAAACATAACTTTGCATGTTAGATTTAAAACAGAGATTAAAACAGCACCATGGGGGACAGAAGGGAGGAAATAGTTGGTGAATTTTGATATCAAATGATAGGCTACATAGATTCAATAGAAAATATTAAAAATATAAACAACGTTATAAATAGGTTCATTCCCTCACATTATTACTGATTTTAGTGTTCCAAATGCAGTAGTAATCACAAAGTAACTCAAAAAAATGTCAATAAGTGTTTCACATTGTTTTTCTCTCCCTCATGAATGTAGGTAATATGACCCTCCCCTCACAACTATTCAATATTAGAAATTACCTGAAGTACTTGAAAATTTCACTTACCATGTATTTTGAATAAGATATTAGTAGATGGCAATAAGGATGTAGATAATATCAATAAACTAGATCATGGTTTCATTATCATGCACTTAGTCTAGCTATTAGGGCCAAGGTTTTAGAAACAAGTTAAGAGTAGGAAAGGAAAAACACTTCTTTTCTGGCAATACGGTCTCTGTATAAAAATAAAAAAATGTAAAATTTTGAGTGAAATCTTTCTGATGATGTTTTACAGGATCTATTAAGCAAGCATACCACTATAAGCAGGTGCATATTATAGAGTGCAGAAGGTCTGATGCCCTTTCCAGCACAAAAATGAAGAAAGGAATTGATAACATTTAGCAGAAGAACGTAAGCCTCTGTCAAAGTAATTCATTCCCGCAGTATCTTGATGTATTCGCTATTTTCTTTGAGTTGTTATTCTCTCGTGAACCACCTTTCCCTATCACTTGGGTAGGATTTCTGTGGCTCCTAATCTCTTATTCCTAAATTTATTTACTCTGTATTTTCTAAAACCCAGGTACTTTACATTAAGTCTCACTCTGTGTTGCTTCTGAAAGCTAACAGCTGTCAGACCCTTGCAGAGTTTTGACAACAACTAACACTCTGTTCAAGCAAAACCCCTCTGTATCACTTCAGTGATGTGACTGGTGCTCTTTGGATACAAAAGCAGGGTTGCCTGACAGTTGAGTCTCTGCTTCATTTGTCAAGAACAAGGTAAAAAAATCTACTTTGCTAATCAAGAATCATTGTCAGCTCCTAACAATGTTTGATGGTAGGATTATCCATTATATTTACAATGTTGACAACCTGGTAGGGCAGAAAGCCTTGAAAGGTGGAGAAACACAGAGCACAGAGCAGCTGTACAGTGCTGGAGACTGAGGAATGGAGTGAGAATGGACCCAGCTCCATCTTACATGCAGAATTTTTTGAGGATTTGTCTGCACAAGGGCCAGTTAACTCAAGCAAATTACAGAGAAGCTGAAATCTATCCTTTTGATATGAAAGTTCTTTAAATAGTAAAGATCAGCTCTTAAACATTCTCACATACTGAGTCTCTACGCTGCTCTTCATTCAATCACAGTACAGCAAAATGAGAAAAAAAGTTATAGGGAAGGAACACACAGATACACCAAATACCTTTTTATATTTACACTCTTTAAAACGTATTAATAATCAGTGCTGTTCTTAAAGTAAGTTAATGATCGCAGTATCTTTTTCCTTGGATATATTTTGCTATTTTTGCAGTCAATTCAGAAGTTCTTTGAAACAAATTGCTCTGGCAGCTTCCCCTTTATACAGTTCTTAGGAAGCCTCTGATAGCACAGAGTGTATCTGTCAAATTCAGTGCTGAAGAACAGGAAACTGAGATAGTTACAATAAATGAACCCTTTATACACGGAAAGAACTTTATGTTGTTATTACTGCATAATGACAGAAAGATGCGTTACGTATTCATGTAAATAGGACCACCATATAACTGTTGAATTCTGAAATATCTCTGCAGACAGAATAAAGTCTGGAGGAAATCTGGGTAAAATGAAACACATCTTGAAATGATCACATTTTATACTGCAGTATTAATATTTGTATTCTAAGATACATCAGTATACAAAATTGCGTGTGGGAAATTCAAGCATGTAATATTTTATGTTTTAATTCAGAATTATATGAAATCCTTATTTTCCATTAATAAATAAATTGGATAGCTCATACAACGCTTTTAGATATATAACTGTTTTAAAGTGGGTCATTGAAATTTCTAATTTTACAGAAGTTAGATCTCAGTTCCTAAATCCCAGTACTTTCACGTTACCTGGAGTTACTAAAATGTAACTATTCTCATTTCTTGAAGTCTGAGGGTCATCAATTTAAGCAAATCCCAGATGTTTAGAAACTTCCTAATAAAAACATATCAGCCCTAAAGAAACAACGAGAAGAAAAAATTTGTATGTTCTCATCTTGAAGTTGCTGTACAGTGCACTTAGACACTTCCTCCTTATTAAGGATGGGAAGTTTACTATGTTAGAGCTTTTAAACTCATCTACTAAATGCATAGGATATATATTAAAAACATAATCTCTTTACAATTAAGACTTCTTAAAATTTTCAGGATTTTTTTTTAATCTTAAACCATTTGATTTTGAGAATTTACAGGTTTTAAAATAAATTTTAAGTTGTACCTATGAAGTAAATGTATCTGGTCATCAAAATTCTGTAATTCTATTATATCATTTAGGGGCTTGGGATGATAGAAGAGATTTTACTGCAAATAAGCTGCTTAGATACTATGAATGTTAGACTGGATGCTGTATGGGTGGATTCGTTAAAAGCACAAGTTGAAATTGGCCACAGCATATGGTAAGTACAGCTTGCCCTACAGCTTTTATTGTCATAGGAGTTTTGTCTATATCAAAACACACTAAATGGATTATCATGAGTTTATCTTCCACTGAGAGTGTACTTGACATTTCATCAAACCATTTATTTGCAATATTAAAGTATTAAAGAAGAATCCTTGTACAATTCAATGACTTTCAATGTACCAATTGGAGTGGCTTGTCCCCATTCCTTTGGATTCAACAATATAATCTCTAGATTGTGAAAAAAAAAAAGATTCAAGACAAGAATATTAAATTGTTCTTCACACAATGAGATTTGCTCTCCAGTACTTTCAGGTGTTTGGTTTGGTGTTTTTTTTAATATTTCCATAAATAACTTGCTCAGGTTCACATACAGAAGAGATGCTCACTGGCACTATTTTGGCATTCATTTTGTTTTTATTTCAGTTTGCCATTTTGTTTTAGGTATGCATATGCTCAATTTTATCACAGCAAGTATAATTTATTGACACATTATAACTGTAATATGCTTGTCATAACTCCACGTTCTGCTCTATGTGATAACTAGAAAACAAACATCATGCAGACTGAGGCTTTAGTCAAAACGTTCCTTGTAAGGGTTGGAAAGAGCTCTGTGACCTATGACAAATGGAAATGTACAGAGTGGATTTTCTATAGAGCCTTTTGGACTCAGCGTGCATTGCACAGGAAGCAGTCAGTGTGGGTACTAGGCTCAGAACCTCAGCTCATCTTCCTGACACAACTAGAATGTACACATTAGGTACTGGTTTTATAAACCAGAAAAGGCTGAAAATGTTTGATTTGTTTAGCCTTCCTAAATGAAGGAATTTGGTTACTATCCATAGCAGTCTAAAGTAAATCTAAAGTCTTTCATAAACTAAAGCTTTGGAAGAAGGTTTAAGACTAAGATATGAGGATAAATGCATATAACTGGCAGCCAATAGCAAAGGTGGAGACCTAGAGGAAAAGGTGTAACCATCAAAACTGAGTTGTTCTGGAATGCTAATTCATCCTGAATATCAGAAACAAATCCTGACCAGTGAGATCATTTAAGTAATGTCATTTCCTGGGACCACAGAAACTGATCGTTTACTAATCCTGTACAGATCTATGCTATCTAGCTTTCTTAGGAAAGGAGAAGACAGCAGAAAGAATATACATAAAGGCACTCTAAAAAGACTCATTTTCAAAGGCACCAGACATACATTTTTGGGCATGATTTCTATTTACACTATTACGCATGATGGATGTTTCTACATCAGGGGTTAAATCTCTTCAGGAGGCTGATATAGACTGAGATATCAATTGCTCTTCTGAGTATCACACTCTGCTCTTTACAGCTAACAGAAAATCTGTTCCTGAAATTTACCTGTATACTGAAATTTTCAAGCAATTTTCATGAAGTTGATTGTGCAAGAGGTAATGTATGCCATTCTACCCCAAGAGCAGACCACAGACACGGTAATTTTAAATTCAACTAGTATGAACTTTCTTCCTTGCTCCAGAGAGTAAATACTTTGCACTAGCAGATTAGAGTTCCAATTTTTTTCAACTTCATAAATCATGTAAGAACTATTACAAAAAAATTGTGTCAAAGAGGAGAGACTACCATCCTAAGAAACCTGCTGTAGACTGTCTACATTTAATAATTTTACTTTATGTAAGCATCTATGGCAACCTACGATTCTGTACGATATAAACAAACCTTGCTAGTAATTAAACTCTATTAACTACAGAAATATGGAATATTTTACTTATTCCAAAATGACACCATTAAACTGTTGCCAAACTCTATTCTTTGTTCACTTTACCTCTTCAGCTCACCATACTAAACCTCTAGAGGCACACAAAGTCAGAAAAACTCTTCCTTACTCGGAACTACTGGGATCGAAACCTATGATTACGAAACCATCTAATATGCTGATTTGTTTCGCCAATTCAGTTATTATTATGGGATCTGGAACTGGAATTTCATTTTGTTAGGAGGAGTAATTTAAAACAAAATTTACCATCTCAATAGGTTGCTGGGTCTTTTTCACCAAGAAGGAACTCTCTCCCCAGATAACGTTAGTTGGGTGTGGCAGTTGGAAAAGTTGTGCTCTCCCATATCCTAGTTCACACTATTAAGTATTTGTAGACTCATGACACAGCCTTTGTGTATTCCACAATACTGAAATATATCAGTGATTTAGTGTCTAAAACCCTGTCATTTCACATTAAAATATCACGTTGTTCCTGGGCAAAAAAATGCTGGCTGCACTGCATCTTAGCAAACAATGAAAATAAGAACATCAAAGCATGCCTATTCATCAGTTTAGCAACTGTGACTGAAAACCTTGGAAACAAAGGGCAACAGTGTGCCTGACTTCCAAAGTCACCTCATCTCCTGCATTCACAGCATTCTATGATTCTTTCCCATATTTATAGAATCATAGAATCATAGAATCGTTAGGATTGGAAAGCACCTTAAGATCATCTGGTTCCAACCCCCCTACCATAAGCAGGGACACCTCATACTAAACCATGCCTCCCACGGCTTTGTCCAACCTGGCCTTGAACACAGTCAGGGATGGAGCACTCACAACTTCCTTGGGCAACCCATTCCAGTTCCACAGTAAAGAATTTCTTCCTTATATCCAATCTAAACCTTCCCTGTTTGAGCTTTAACCCATTACCTCTTGTCCTGTCACTAGAGTCCCTAACAAAGAGTCCCTCCGCAGCATCCCTATAGGCCCCCTTCAGACACTGGAAGGCTGCTATGAGATCTCCACACAGCCTTCTCTTCTCCAGGCTAAACAGTCCCAGCTCTCTCAGCCTGTCCTCATATGGGAGATGCTCCAGTCCCCTGATCATCCTCGTGGCCCTCCTCTGGCCTTGATCTGCTCTTGGCTTCCCTTCTGGGTCTTGCAACATTTTAAGCTGCATGTTCTCCGGCTCCTCTGTGGGAAGGTAAATTTCATTGTTGTAAGGAATGCAGAAACATTCAGCAATTATTGAAGTAGAAGAAATAGGACTTTAAGAGGAAATTGTATGGCACAGACTGCAATGAAATCTTAAAACAGTTGACATTGCTTCTAAGTGAATTACAGCTAATTTTCCAAAAGAAACTATACTACTCATGAACATCAGAACCCAACCCTCTAATGAAAATGAGTATTTTTTTTATACTAAAGAGGAAATATTAAGACTAAAGACAGTGGCAAACTGGAATGACATTACCCATGCTAGATAAAGACAAGAAGTTTTTCAAAGAAAATTGAGTCTTTCAATCACAGATGCAAATCAAGTCCTTGAATTGAGGCAGAGAACAGATCTGCATTTAATATAATAGTAGAAATTTGACTTAGGATAGATTAATGTTCAGCAAGCAGAGTTCAGAAACAGGATTGGAACCTCATACCTTATATCCAATTTCACTTCTGGAGAACCACAAAAGTGTGCCAAGGGGCAATTTCTTGAACTTGTTGAGCTTGGGTGCTGTTTTTGTCCAGACAATATTCTCCAGTGCTGCAGATATACTACTGCAGTGTATTTTCCAAATTTTTATCAGGTCAAATTAAGTAGCTGGTAGAATGAAAAAAGATCACAACCAGTTGAAACTGAACCCTTGCAGCTTAGGTTTCCTCTTTTAATGCTTCTGTCCTGCTAAGTGCCAACTGCTTAGACAGTACTTAGCTAGAATATCTGAAGTGATTAAGTCTGTCTGCCTTGGACCATTGTAGCCTCATAAATGTCTTGTCATTAGCATCAATTCAACTTAAACATAAATTAAGCCGTGTCTAAATCTGTAATTTTTTTTCCTTTTCATGGTCCTAAATTTCTTGTATGTTTGATCTAAATGACTAGGCAACTAGGAACAAGGAAGTTGGAAATCAGGCTTTTGTCTAAGTGAAATACTTTGATAATCTTAAATACTTTAATAATCTTAAATTGAATAATTAATCCATTATTTAAAATATGGTCTAATGACTTTGAAGATTACAGTAAACAATATCATAGCAGGAAATGGAAGATAATGTGAAAAGCATTACACAAAGTACTGGCTAATAATGGAGCTGCTCGATTTAATTGTTTTCATTGAAATATATTCTGTCTTCAACCCTGCAAAACTGGTGGCAAATATCCTACTCCTCTTTACAGTGTATAATTTTATAGTAATACATTCATGAGAAGTAAACATATTTTTATGATACTTGGATATAGGCAGGAGTGTTCAACCTGGAGTCAAAAGGTTAAGAAGCTTACTTTTCCCACCCATGGAAATTAAAATGAAGTGATTTTCCTCTTTTAGACTTGATTTTAAGGCATCAAGTCCATGGAAATATGTTGTAGGTGCACAAGGAATTCTGGCACGGAAAAGGGAGAGAATAAATAGGAAAAGATGATCTCTGCAATTGTAATCCAATGATCTCTATTTATTTTTGAACAGTTTGTTTTTGTAAGAAAGACAAAACCTGAATAATTTTAATCACTTTATTTCTTTTTCAAAATACATATGAAACAATTAGAATAAAATTTTTTCAAATGAGTTTTTACTTGTCTTTTTAAATATAAAATTATCACAAACTGTACACTTCATAACATCTTTTGAGGTTTCATTGTTACATATTTTTTCAGAACTGACAAATAGATTCACACTTTCTATAGAATACATTGTAAAAATACTGAAATGTATTACAGCTCTCAAAGGCTAGTGCAAAAGAAACATTTACAACCAATAGTACAACTTTATGCTGTCAGGTTTCACAAATGACCATTTAGCGCATACAAAAAGCCAGTAACACAAATTCAAAAAGTTTTGTTTTATTGTCTCTATAACGCAGAAGCCAAGGATATTGACTTGAACAATGGCTAGGTATCAATTCACAGACTTCATTTAAAAAGTCACATCATGAACACTGAATAAAGGGTACTAAAACAGTCAGGTATTTAATATTAGATCTTGGTCAGCCAACACCACATAGCAAGAAGAGACAAAATCTTAGAAGGACTCTGCAGTTCTTTGTAAGCTACATAGACTCAGCAACATTTCTGATCTAATTATAAAAGTTATTTTCAAGGTAGGGAGTTCTGTTAGAGTTTGGGCCAGTTAGGTCCTAATCTAGAGCCCCACACTGTCACAGCAAAAATGCTTCTGACAGGCATTGTATTGGATGCTTTCTTTCAATATTTAAAAATACTGTTTGAATTTTGAGTGGGCTTGGTATTATTTTTTTATCTATGTTTCCTATGGCCAGGAACTCCAATTTAACTTCCTACCTTCTGAAGCATACACTCTGGAGAATGCCTTCCCCACAAATAAGCATATACTAGGAAAACATAAAGTTCTGTGCTGAAGAAAAGATGTGGCTAATTTCTGTATTCTATTCCCCCTCAATTCAGTACTCATGAGTGTACTGAAGCCATCCAGTTTGAACACAGCATGGACTACTAGCTCATGGGTAGGAAGGAGAAGCTTTTTGGGACAACTGTTGCAGTGGCTAAAGGAGTGTCTGCTGGTGTGCAGAGAAGCCAGTGTTGCAGACCTGTTGCCTAAGGTGGTGAAGACCGGTCAGAGCAGGACAATGAAGAAATGCAAGTTGGCTTTGCCTTCTCCTATCCCAGCTAGCACAGCAATGCAATAAAGCAGGGTGCCGAGATGTGCTTTTAGTACAGGCTAGCTGTGAGACTCCTCACATCACTCCATTCCTAGCCAGCAAAGTACCTGAGCTGCTGCCCTGCTCAGGCTGCATGCTCAAGCCATAATGACTTTGGGGGGGAACTTGATTAGCAGGTCATGTTTAAAAAATGCTTCACATGGTTTGCTGACCCCCACCAGAAATGGGAGAAAGCACAAGTTAGCAGTGTGTCTCCAAATCAGGATGCCAACAGTGCCTACTTGAGAACTAGCCATACCCCATCTTTAGACATGTGTGTTTGAATCTAATGTATCCTACTGAGACTACTCACCTAAATAGATAAAAATAGAAAGAATTTAGACTCACATTTGGAAGAAAAAGAAACAATATGAAATATATATCTATACTTCTTCCTTTTCTTCAGAAACAGTTTTTTATTTCTCTAACAAAAGTAAATTTTGTTCAATATTTTTCCATAGAAATATAGAGTGAAAAGAAGTGCTTTATATCTGATGCGCAACAGGACTATCTAAATATTACATATTAAAAGTTTAGTCTATACACACACCCTCTGAGCTTCAACAGCAAGATAGCATAATGTGGAAAACTGTAGGCCACTATCGAAAACGAAAAATCCAGTGAAAATACATCTGATCTCCATTCCTGACTACAGAGACCAGACACTTTTATTTACCAAATCAGGCAGCTGAGGCTCATATTTCTTATCAGTATTAGTAAAATCATCATTTGCAATAATAGTTCATCCCCTAGAGATGCACTGAAGACTTTCAATATAATCTGAATTGTCAGCAAGCCACAAGAATCCATGGTGGATGTAAGAACATTCATTCTGCTTGCTTTGAGATTTCTTACTGGGTTCATTTCATAAAATGATACAATACATAGTCACATGTAACCTGATGCAAAGCCAACTGAAATCAATAGCAGTGTTCCTGCTCAATTTCAGTGGTGGGCTGGTCAAATATGTAATGCTGTGCTTTGAAATGGAGTGACATATTAAAAAGACCCACAAAGTTTGCTGGATATGTTTAATGGTCTATTGCCATGATATTAAAATTAAATATTTTCTTTTTAATTAACATGAGAACAATTGTCATATAAAATAGAAAGTGACCTAAAAGAAAGCTCATTTTGAAAGCATGTTATAATTCTTGTGTATTGGGAGAAGGTAATGAACAGATTTCAGTAAGCTTTTGTATTAATGCAAAATATATGAATATATATTGTTAAAATTACACCTTAAAAGACTGAACTGAATTACTTTTTTGTGCTATACTGTTTCAATTAATATTAAAGTTACATTAGATATATTTACTGCTTTGTGTTTTTCTTGAGATAGCGCATAAAAGGGAGATAAATTTTATTTACAAAAAAAAAGAAAAAACTGCAGAAAAAGCAAAATTTCTTTTTATCAGCATCTTTATGTTTTGCTGCCTCAGATATTTTTGCTAAAAGTCTTTTTAATTTTTTTTGCATTGATATTATTTCCAGCGCATAAGTAGGTTGGTACTTTAGTACCACTAGTACCACTTTTTGCCTTGCTAGAGATCAATTTATAAAGTTTGGTCTTAAGAAAAAGTTCATTTTTAGCAACAGTACAGAAAATGAGGCAAAAAATTCTAGAGGATGCCTTGGAATAATTTGAATGAAATCTCTTTTCTCAGCACAGATTGCTCATTATCAAGCCTTCTTTAACTTCATAGGCTGCCCTGTTTCTGGAGGGCATGCAGATCCAAGATTTTAGAGATTAATCCTCAAAGCTTGTCTGAAACCTGTCTATGACCTACAATTGTCTGTCTGCTACTGGCAAGTAGCTAAAGTGCAACAGTGCCAGGCTTCTTTTCAGAATGATAAAGAAATGGTCTAGCTGTGCAGATTCAGTTGCTGGCTAAGATAAAGCTACATTTTTTTTGTCAGTGATTGCGATTCTTTGGCCCCAAAGTTACCTTGGTGGACTAAGAGCTCAAAGGTTGTAGTTTAAATAAATGAATTGAATTATTGAACTATAAGGATAATTAAGATAATTAAACACAGTATATAAAGCTTGAAAGGAATAAATGTAAGAGTGTGAAGTGCTGTTTGGAGACTATGAAATCTCCTTTTTCATTTTCTGGGTAGCCAAATCTCCATTTACATGAAGAAGAAAACCACACCCATCCACACATACCCATTTGCAAAAAATAATTACAGATGGCAGTTCTGTGTCTTGTTCAGCTATGCAGTCATTTCTCTCATAACTATTATTACACAGCTAAGCCTCAGAAAACCTTGGTGAGGGAAGTAATGGTTCTCTATTGATCACTCCGATTTTCAGTAAAAGGCAGCCACTCCCAGAGTGGAACAATCACAGTACTCCTATTACTATGTGACAGTTTAGAATAAAAGAATAAAAATTTATTATTCAGCTGAAGATCCATGAACAGAAACAGGAGGAGATGGGATTTGTCTGGAACATCAGTTCCAGGACTCTATTCATACACAAAGACCTGTGGGATATTAAGTGAGAAGTACACTCTAATTATGACTTCAGTTTTCTGAGTCATGGGAGAATTAGCACCTACTACAGTCCAATGACTTGTCCACCATTGTGTGACATTAGTTTAGGCTTCACTTGAAAACAAAACCAGTACCTTGTGAATCACAGTAGCATTTTCAGAGGTGTTACCTACTGGTAATTCAAGTACTGATTATCAGAAGCTTTGAAAATGTGAAGAGGTGACATTATGTAAAAATGATTCTTCACCTATCAGAGATTTTCCAACCTATTCCAGGTGCAAATAAACAGGAGGTTATTAGTGCATCTAGAGAGGAATACATCTGAACACATGCTGGTAATGTGCCTTTTTTTTTTTTGTCAATTATGCTGCAAGAGAAAGACCAGAGGGGGATGATGTGCCATGAGCAACTTCAGTGCTCTTTCCAGTATGAATCCTTTGAGATTAGGATCTGCGGGGTGGAGGGTTGTTTTTATTTTAAGAGAAGAATCAGGTTCTGCAAGATGGCTCCCACTACCCTTGTGAGCTTGCAAATGGCTGTACAAGATATGAGGTAGGGGAATTACATTAAAAAATCTCTTTTTTGGAAGTTTTTGCTACATATATATTTTTGACTGCAGAAAATACTCTCAGTTCATCTCTTTTTTATATTTTCCACTTTTGTTTAAGTTTTTTCTAGCAAGCTCTTTGCATACTCAATAGACTTTTCCCCTCCTCTCTCATGATGGTGGCTCAGACATCATGAAGATTTTATATGTTTTCTTCTTGTGTCCTCTTCACTTCTGATACAATTATCAGTCTCACAGTATATTGAAAAAACACCCTCACCCTTTATCTATTACCTCTTGCAGACATATTCATAGAAATTTATGTACTTCACAAAAAAATCTAGCAGACCACAAGTTCTCCTCCCCTGAAGTTAACCTAGAAACCATCCCAAAAGACAGATTTCTTTCTAGAGATATTAATCTTAAGTACTAAAATGCCTGTTATGTTGACAAGCGTTTGTTAGAACACCTCTGATACTAGGAATCACATAGGGACTAGGCAAATAGGAATTCTGAACCTGCAGAAAAACATCATTTTATCGTAAGAAACATAGCCTTTCCTTTTAACCATAAGAGGTCTTAAGATATCGTGTCTTAAATTTACATGTTATTCTACACATGAAAGTAACTTTAGATATGCGTTAGAGCTTTATTTTTACTGAAAGTTTGATTCCCTTCCTCCCCCCCTTTTTTTTTTTTTTGCCGTGGGTAAATGCACAGATAGATTTATTTTACTTCACTTCAGGAGTTTAAATTCCTAAGGTATGAAAAGTTCCAAAACTATTTTGAAAAGGAGTCACTCCAAACGTTTTTATGCTTGTATTTTGAGGGAGAGAACTGTACACAGTAGGCTGCTGTCAAGAAAATATGTTTCTAGCACTCTTGCTGTACTTTGTTTAATACATGAGTGGCAAAGCTCTCTGTGGGCTCTGAAGTTGTCATGGAATAACTGTACCCTCATCCTTTCCTTGGTCTGTGTTTAGCTCTCTTTTCATGTCAGGCTTCCTGACTTCACCTCTCCTGGGGAAAGGCAGAATTCACAATTTTCTTGTCATTATGCTGGGCTCTGGGACACTGTCTGCAGTAGCTGTGTTAACCCAGACAGTCTGAATGGGTTTGCAACCTCTCTTTCAGAAAGGGTGTGAATACTCCACTTCCTTAACAATAGAATGTTAATTAACCATTTAAGCTTAAATATGTAAAATTAAATATTTCAAATAAATGGATTTGAAAATACCAGTCTATATGCATATCTGTCCTGCCTCAAGCTTTCCCATGCAGTAATAGTAGTGTAACCTCTGTAAACTATAGCAATGTCTTGCATCCCCGCCTGCTCAGACATAAATCTTGTCCTGAAACATCTCTTGATCTTCCTTTTTTTTTTCCTATGCCTGCTTGGGTTTTCAATATTTTTATGAGATGCATTTTCAGACTGGCTGTAGAATCGTTAGAATCTCCTGGGCCACTAAGATGGACATTAATGTTTTGGTAATCTAACTTCCTTCTAATAGGCACTCCCTTGTCAAACATTTTCTTCCTGTTGTTTTTTTCCCCTTAAGCCTTTTTACTGAATTCATCTAATTCAAGACCAATAGCCAAGTCAACATATTGTATTCAGAAATTATTACAGAGCAGCTCCACTTTCATCTCAGCAGCTTCCTGCAGATCCACCTTTTGGAGCACACTGTCTTGACTTATGCATCAGGGAGTCTATTTGTCTTTCCCACTGGAGAGAACTTTGGTACTCTGATAATGTATGTAACCTGTATTTATATTTATCAGTTATATTT
>JBCJKH010003985.1:0-23894 GCA_039877255.1 Loriculus beryllinus | reverse complement strand
AGCAAAGTTGCTTCTTCTTTCATAAGTTTTTTCACTAGCTCTTCCCTCTCAAGTCTTCCATATTGCACTTCATAGTCACTGTCAGGATCTTGGTGGGATGTTGCATAGTATGGTTCTCTTCCTTTTTATGTCTGGAATTAAAACTAATGTAGTTTTAATGGTACTTCTTAACTTTCTTTTATTAATTTGATTTATATATGTTTTAGTTCACAGCAGCATTCCCTCACTTGTGAATTCTATTCTGATTATTATGAAACAGACCCTTGTATTGAAAGAGACATCTTCTCCAGCTACTGAAGTTGTCTTGCATGTCTTTGGAAAATAGGCTTTGCATTTATCTTGATATTGTATTGAAGAGCTTACACATTTTACCTGGCTACTTGTATAGATGCTCTGCTCAAAGTGAAAACAGACTTTGTCTGTTGAGGTAGCTCTTTGTCAAATTCATGACCTGAATTTTATCAATTTATATCCTTTTTTGCAGAGGTACAGGGGTTTCGTGGTTTCGTCCATAGATGAGGCATCATTCTGTTCTCTATACAGTTCTGTACCTCTAGCCTTAGAATTTCTCAGGTAATATTTTTAAGTCTGGTCCATTTTACTGTTGTTGGAACCATTTCTCCTTTGTAGCATACCTTGCATCTAAAGGAGCTTTTGGACAAATTTCTCTTCTCTTTAGTACAGACCAGCCTCAAAAAAAGAGCAAGTTTAATGTAATGTCTGACTTGCTAGCATCCTATTCAGACAATCAGTTACTCATTCAAACTAATATACTGCTGGGATTGGAAACTGTCAGATCAAGCTCAAGAAATAGTTTTGATTTGGTATTGCGTATTGGCTGACACAATTTCCTGTCTTTTGGCTTGTCAAGAGTGCTGTCTCCCACAGTCTTGGGGATGCCAGAAGACCTACAAGACCTGGAAGCTCTTCCAGTAACACATTGCAAAAAGTACTTTAAATGGTTTTCAAAGTACATCAGAATCTCAATTATCTGAAGAACATGGGAAGAACACTGAATAGAGCTCGATAATCGCGTTTACCAGTAACCAAAATGCCCGCATGCCCATAGATCTGTGGAAATAATTAGTAATAGAAGCAATTTACCATTTAATTAATAAATGACAAGGGGCAAAACCTTGTCTGGGTTCACTGAATTTGAATAATTGAGGCTCCACTGTATTTTAAAATCTGAAATATTAACCATTATTCTGTGTGCCTGAGATAATAATCGTTTAAAAAATGTGCATATAACAGGATCTAAGCCTAGTTGTATTATTTCTATAAAACCAAGAAGAATTTCATAATGTTCTACATGCAAAGATGTGCTCTGCAAGAAAAGATCACTTTTTTTTTAGTGTCTGTAATCTGTGTTCTTAAATATATAGATCTGTGTCAGCTTTGAATCTATAACTATATTCAGGAGCCAGTAGGGAATTTCAGAGGGTGGTGAATAACCTTTCACCAAGAGGAATAAGAACCAACGCAGCAGAACATCTTCAGACTGGTTCTTATCACAGCTGCCCACAAAGGAATTTGAGATTGATGAGAGAACCTAAATTTTGTAATGAAATAAGAAAGAGATTAGAATTGGTCCCACCATAGATAGCCATTCAAAATATGCTGTAGGACATGGAACATGGAAGGCTGGGATTAAAGACAGATGTTCTTGGTTTATAGAGTATTCCAAAGGGTTTAACTGCCATAAAGCACTGGTTTGCTGCTTCTTCAATTCTGAGTCGCTGGAGCAAGAGTTCCAGACTTATGCCTTCCTCTGCTTTGCATAGGTGTCATGCCATCTTACACATTTAATAACCTCAACCTCTGAGGCATTGAAGCCGTATGAGTGAAGAACTGAGCCCCTAAAAGGCAGCATCCTTAGCATTCCTCTTAAACCAGCAAAAAACAAGGTGATTGCCGCCTTTTTATTTTTTAATCTTCATGTTGCTTATTGTATTCTGTCTTATTGTCCCTCAGATTTCATCCATTCCGGCATGGTTCTGAGGGGCACTGCAGAAGAAAATAGGTGTGGTCATAATTGAGACTCTGCATTTTAATCTGAAATTAGGGAGAATGTGATGATTCTAATATTCACTTTTCCTTTATTCCTTATTCTAATTATATTCCCACTATAACTGACAGAAACCTGTTGCTGGTAACATTCTGTTCCTGTACCCAAGAGACTTATTTTAAATCAGTTTGGTTTGTACTATCCTTTTCAAATATACAGTACTCATCAGAGGATAGGCAGTCCTTGCAGAATTTGAATTCGAGCCCCACCCAGATGTTTCATTCATAAGGAATTGGAGGAATGAACAATGAAACCATGCTATGAAGTTCTGGGTGTCAAAGGGTTCTGTCTGTTGCTTCCGAAGAGGGAAGTAGCAATAAAATTGAACATTCCAATCGGGTTATTACTGTGCTCCTATCAAAAGTATCGCTGAATTTGGTGTGTACGGTTGTTTCTGTTGAAGGGGTCCGTTAGCAGGAAAGCAGGGAAGGTTACGTCAGAAATGATGAGTTGGCTCCATTTGTGGTGGTAGGGGAAGCTTGGTTATGCAATGAGCCACATCCTGCTCTCCTAACTCTGTGAGTAGCTCTGTTGAAGTCAATAGTAATTACATCTATTTAAATCAGTGGAACTACTTGTATCAATAAGATAAGTAGGATTTGGCCAAAAGGTTGGTTAATATCAATGTTTTTAATCTCTCGTTTTCATAAATGCTATGTTCATTCAAGCAATATAAAGTGGGGTGAATAAAGAACATTCTGTGCTTTGAATAGTTTGGCATCGTACACGGACAGGGCATGTGATTAATACCATATTGTTGGCTTTGTTCTTTGCTTTTCAGTTGTGGCTGGCAATGTCCTTTTCATAATTGCTGGTATCCCCCTGAGCCTATATAATCACTCTCTCCAGCTTTTCTATGATGCCCTTAGATTTTCCTGTACTCAGTGTAATATGTTTCTGTATTCACCTACCCTCCCATCAGAACCATAATGCGTTTCTGATTGTGCTACTCTGACGTGGTCAGAGCTGACGCGGGGCAGTGTATTCACCTGACAATGTTTCCCAAACCAGATATGTTATCTGTGTTTTCTTGAGCGTAACCATCACACTGCAGAGCTGTGCTTTGTAGTTGTGCTTCTGGGAAAACCTGTGGAACTGCAGCACACTGGTTCAGTTAGTGGTGTTAGTGCTTGAATTTCAGATAGCATAGTTCACTTGGCTGCCTAAAATAGCGGAATTAGGGGCTAAGTAATAAAAAATTGACAATCTTGTTCTCATTGTAAATCTACAAACATAGACTTCTTGTTGGAGCATGATTGTCTTGATACTTTCTCCTGAAACAGTCAATATATAATACTACTATTAAAGCAGAACTATGATTTCTGCAGAAATGTGAACGAGGAATGAAGTCACTGAAGTTACACTTTAGTATCAAGGTTGGAAAATTGCATAGTGAGAGGTACAAGCCTCATTATTTAATACCTTTTCAGTATCTAGTGAGTTTGTTTCCCTCCAATGAACTTCCTGACAGTATGTAACTTCTTGGCTGGGCATTTGTTCTCACCAGGAAACTTCTTTTGTATAAGAGACAGTAAGGACTGGTAGTTGTCTGTGCTGTTTAGCGTGTGTCAATGAAGTGAAAGCCTTACCACAATCAGAAAAGATTCATTAATGTGCCATGAAATCCTGCAGTGCTTTCTCACAAGAGGTTTCTGTTTTGTTATGTTCTCACTGACATGCCATTCAGGACCAGATTCTGCTTTCAATGAAATGTGAGGTCATTTGACTGACATTAAAGGATTTGCACTGATTTAACAGCAGAATTCATGATTTATGTCTACACAAGGGTAAAGTGAGAAATGCTGTCAATATTGTAATTGTTGCACAGGTAAAGCTTGCATGCATCCATAGTAAATAACCCATTCATTGGTTAAGTTCCTTAAGGAGATTCACTAATTCCCTCTATGTATTTACTCGCGGTGTTCCTTAGGATTGAATTTCCTACAAGGTTCTGAATATTGGAAGCCATGTGGCTCCCTACTGATGCTGTAGGAGTTCATGGTCGATATGTCACTGTGGGTGCAATTTCCTCGGTTTTCCTGGATGTTTGAGAGATCTGCAGGTACTATGCAGATGGGTGAGATAAGATTTGGATCACCAGCTGAGGGATGAGAAGAATTAATCCTTATGAAAACAGAAAGTTATTATTCAAGTCTTTGCACAATGAAGTATTCTGTGTGTTTACAGGTGCTTTAAATAGCCCCCTTGCAAGTTCTTTCTTGCATCGTTCATCCAGCTACACTTACATTGATGGCACACTTTATAAACAATTTGTAAAAGTTTATCTATGATTAATCAATATTCTCAGAACATTTTCAAGATGGATATTATGTATTACACATTTTGTAAGCACATCACAGATCTATCTATAGGTTTTTATAAGCATCAGTTGGCTTGTTCCACTCAATCCTTTATAGCAGTTAATAGCATTTATTGAACTCTATACTCATCATTTTCTAAATCTTCAAAAGTACCTCTCATAAAAGGGTGACCCCCCCCCAGCCATGTGAGGAATTTAAATATTCTCAGGTGAGAGGAAGAGATGGGCATTCCAAATGCAAATTCTTCTTAAAATAGAATTGGACAGTAATGATTAAATCTGTTTTTAAATTACACGGGTGTCCTAGCATTTCTTCTAATCATTATAGAGCGTATTGCATCTCTTAGCAATGACATCTGAAAAGCCTCGCTCTTGTAGATACTTAGAGATATCCCAAGAAGGTAAATGAGTTTTAGTTCTGAACAGTTGAAAATTCAGTAGCACCGTGCTCTAGGTGTACCTTGCAAAGTTTGATATTCCTGAGAACACTGTCTCTTAAAATTGGTATCTTTTAAGTTGCAGAAAAGCCAAACGATTCCAACAGTGTTACTGTATTTACCATTTAGTGCTTTTCCCCATATCTGAGGAGATCAGAGGACCAGAGGTCATGAGAGACGAAGAGGACAGGCTTTTGCTGTGCTTTATCTTCATTGATTTGGCATGTTTGACTGGTTTTCATTCTTCAGAATGAAGTTAGCTCTACATGCATTCAGTTGGGCTTCTCCAGACTCAGGTTTTCTAGTCTGGGTGGTTAGAATCTGCTTGTGTTTTTCTGACTGTGAAACCTCAATGGAATTATTATTGCTTCATCTCTTTGTGTGCTGCAATTGCTGTGACTCTTTCCAGTTCTTATTTGTACCAAATAAAGATAAATAATGAAAAGACTCGTAAGACTTTTAGGAATTATATCACTGTTTTATCTTGGCTTGTAAATAATCACACTTTTTGGAAATTTAATTTAGGGTAGGTGAGAGCTTGCAGATTAGTATTAATTATGTAAATCAGTTGGGTTGGATCTGTTCATGCAACTGTTGAAGTTTCTAAGTGTCTGTTAGCCTAGGAAAATATATCTGGCTGAATGTGTACAGATGATCATTACTTCTGTCTTGAACAGTTTTACATCAGGTGGGTGAAAGAGTCTTTAGGCTTTGTTAAGATGCAGAATGAAGATTTGATTTCTAAAGCAAGGTGTCATGCAGAGATAGGGAGATCTGAGAGTATATAGATTATGGTGACCTGAGACCCTATCAGTCTTCAGCAGCAATCATAAACAAAGTATGTGACAAAGGATGTGCCTTTTGCTCCTTCTGAAGGCATTTTTAAAGCATACTGATACTTTTACCATCTTTTCTGTTAATCTTGTACAGTCTGGACTCAAGGTTTTTATTTCTGAGCAGGACAAAGTTCAATGAAGCTAGGCACGGGAAGATATTTTAATACATTTTGGTATAGCTCCTAAGTTTATATCTGAAAAGAAAATTTTAAAGAACTATTGAGATTGGAAGGGATCAGTGGAGAATTGTCTAACCTAATCCTTCAGCTCAAAGTGGTGTCTGAGCAGATTGCTTGGTGCTGTGTTGAGTATCTCCAAGGATGGAGACTCCACAGTCTCTCTGAGCAACCATTCAGGTATATGAGTACCCTCACTGTCAACATTTTTTCTTTCTCATGTTTAAATGGAATTTCCTGTATTTCCATTTGTGTCCATTATCGGTTGTCCCTTCATGGAAAAGATGGAGAACAGCCTGCCTTGGTCTTCACTGCCCCACATCAGGTATTTATACACTTTGTTTAGGGTAACCCTGAGCCTTCAAGATAACTTCCCAAGAGAATTATCAACAAAAACGTTACTCACTAGCTTCTCGATGCTTACTGCAAGGAGGATATTTTTCTTTCATTGTGTAAGGAAACAACTTATTTGCAGCAGTTCTTCAAGAAAGCTGGGGTGATCAGTTAGTGATAGGATGAAAATTCCTTAGGCTTTTGCCACCATTTTATTTGTGGAGGTAATTCATTGTTTTGGTCAGGATGATCTACAATTATCCACTGTTTTATTCTTTTTTCTTTTCTTTTTCTCATGAATGTGTTTCTGCTGGTGGCTTCCAAGGAGGAATAAGGCTGTTTTCTGTGTTCAGAAAATCACAGAATATTTGGGGGTTATACAGAGCTAGGAGCTTCTGAAAAAATACATCGAATTCAGTGCTAAAGCCCTGGAGCATTGCCATTTGAAAAGGTCCTTTATAATGTTTTAAATTTCATCTGTTGATATCTCAGTTTCAAGAGTGTATTTTGTTCTTAAGCTGTCCATACCACTTGGGCATGCTTTAAAAAAAGGAAAAAGAAAGAAAACCTGTGCATTGTGCTAAGCTAGGCATTCCTTCAGCATTCAAGTGTTAGTACAGCTCTACTGTTTCTGTTACTGACTTAGTTCTAAGTCTCACTTTCAGTCTTCTGTTACGGTTATGGGTAAAATAGTTGAGATGGTGGAATGGCAGGTTTTAGGAAGCATACTGCCTACTCTGTTTTCAAATTTTAAGTGTTGTTGGCCATATGAGAGCTTCTAGCACATAAAGAAATGATGATGGTGCCAAGTTGTGCTTGTATTTCTGCAGTGTTAGTTTTTGTTTGTTAGGAGGCAGCATCAATCAGTTGTTGCTGCTTTGAGATTTCAGCCTGTTCTAAGAATTGCTGCTAAACAGACTTGGTTAGTTTACAGTGTCCATGTCATTCTTTGAATTTGTCCCACTAAAACCAACAAAATAATTCTCTTTTCTAATTTCTCATTATTGTTTGTCTGTAAATACATTAGATAAATATTTTCTTCTTATCTTTAATCACTCATTGTTGGGTTTGGAACTAGATGAACTTAAGGTCCTTTCCAACCCTAACCATTCTATGGTTCTGTGATTGTCAGTCTCTGAAATTCTGATTCTACCTGTTAGTGCAGAGCCCACATGGTTTATTTGCTTTAAGTCTGAGGGGCTGTTTCAGCTTTGCTGAAATTAATCAGGAATTGTGACCATTGGAATGGGCATCTGGCCCTTACCGTTTTGTTTTAGGAGGTCTCAGAAGTCTACTAAGGCCTAGTACGTGCATAGATTTTATACTAATATAATTGTTCTGTTTGAAAGAATTAATGTTTTTACTGAAGTAATTATACTAGATCAACTTCATGCATGGATATAGTTATACTAATGTAAGATTGAGTTATAAACCCATACAGTTGCATCATCATAAAATGACAGGACTCTTTAGTTGAGGCAAGGATAGTGCTTAAGTTTTATATTTTAATTTATTTGGAAGTAGAGGGCTACTTTATCTAATTTAAATCTTAACATACCATTAAATCTTTCTCGAGAAATGATATAGTATGTTTAAGGTCATAGATACCAGTTAGCAAATTTAATAGAAGGATTCCTAAAGAGGGATAGACGTATGTCAGATATTAAGATCCTTCAAGCAATATAAGATGTATTAGACATTTGTCCCAGCTGTATTTTGAAGTGCATTGTATACAGAGAAAAGGATGTGTTTCTTGAACTCTGATAATATTCACTCTCTTTGTCATAAGAAAGAAGAGAGTTTGCATTAAACAGATTCCTTTTATGTTCTACCTACAGAATTTCAAAGAATGCTGAAATGAGGTAGGAGTTTGTACATTTGTGCATCAAAGCAATGTTTAAATAGTTTCTTATATGTATAAAGGTACGTTGTAGGGCACCCTCAAAGAGAAACTATATTCTCGAATCAGTTTGTTGCCACCTGAATAATTAAATGTTTTTCAACTTAGAAATGCTCTTAAAAACACTAAAACTGTGAAATACCCAGTTGAGAAAAAGACAAATGGACTGGTTCCTAAATGGTCACTGCTGAAGATAACTTAAATGTAGTCCTTACAGTAACCACAAAACTGTTATTTTTAGCATATGATAGTATTTTTGTAATAGACGTTACCAGACTGATGGTGCTCAGATAATGCAGAAGTTAACCGAAAATCCTTTCTTTTCCCTCTTTCACGTTGGTATTTTATTTCTAGATGGCAGAACAGAACTTTTCAATGTAGACTGGATCCCCTATTGCTATGTAAGTTGTGCTGAACAGTTAAAATAATAATAAGAGGATGGAATTATATTTGAATTTTAAAATAGTTGTGTCAGCTATCATGAATAAGGGGTAACTTTAACAGTGAGGAAAGCATGAATGGAATTTTGTTCAGTAGCTGCAGTTCAGTAGAATGATTGAGAAATGGGAATATTAAGACCAAAAAGAAATGCAATTAAGATATACAGACAATCTGTCTACATGGAAAGTATATGCATATTATATTTAAATACCTTCTTGTCTGTAGATTTTCAGAAAACCCTTTCAAATGCACCATATAATACTGGATAAGCGTAAAATTACTACAGGAACTGTTCCTTAGTATGATCAAGTGAATGAAAGAATTATCCATAAGTCTTTGATATAGGAAGTAGTATTTCTGGTTTAGGTATCCAACATGATCTTGACATTCAAAGTCTTCATAATTTTACACGCACACACACTTTTTGAGTTACAGGAGTTCTTTGGGGGTTTTAAATATAGCTTAATCATTTGTTTGTCCATTATGTTAGTAGTTAAGATACTTATTCCCTGGACTTCAGGAGTGACATATTTTAGACATGATTATAGCTTTCTTTTACTTCTCTGAAGTTCCAAGATATGTTGTTTAGCCATATTTGAAGTTTTGCAGGAATTCAAAAAGATTATGGATAAAGCCACCTTTTTCAGCTGCCCTTGAAACCCAGTGGGTTCTTTGGACCTTATTTCTTTAGCTTATATATCCAGTAATTTTTGGCATAGGGATTCCTGCTTCTTTCAGAATTGTCCAGATATTATATATTGAATCAGCAGTTCATTTTCAGTGCCTTATAAGCAACTGGGAAGCAAAAATACAGCTTCTGCAATGAGGATCATAGAAAGAAATCCCCAGTGATTTTGTTGCTTAGCTTTGCTCTTACCTTGTGGAATCTCCTACATCACAAAATGGTTTGTGTTGGAAGGGACCTTAAAGCTCATCCAGTTCCAACCCTCTGCCATGGCCAGGGACACCTTCCACTAGAACAGCTTGCTCCAAGCCTTGTTCAAACTGGCCTTGAACACTGCCAGGGATGGAGGACCCACAACATCTCTGGATGAAGAGATGGGTCTCTTTGAGGTGATAGATGTGAATGCATCGAGTACAGGATTAAGATCATCCAGTGGAGAACAGGCTATATAATCTATTTACATAACTGGCCTAATGCAGGCTTTATCACATTATGGCACCATAGAGACCTTAGTGTCACAGGCTTCAGTTCCATCATCTCCTTTGGCAGTTCTGGTAGACTTAACAGAAGTCTAGCCAGCAAAAGAAAAGCTTGAGGCAAGACATACCTCCAGTCTAAATAATAGGACAGAATACCTGCAACTCTGATGATATGGGCACTTGTGGCATGCTAGTTTCTACTCATGTGAAGGTGAATAACCCTGTTTATCCTTTGGTAATTGGGGAAGAAGTTGTTTATTTTTAAGGCCTAGGGAATGTTTGGTCTTAAAATTGCTAGATTGACCTGAATCTGGAGTTGCACTGCTTTCCCCCCCTTCTAGGGGACTGATGTCCTGAACTGGGACAGGGTGGCTTAACTCTGGCCTTTTTAATGACTAGCCTGAGGGAGACTGCTAGTGGTACCAACAGAGAATCAGTCTACAGACAGGATGGCAGTGATTTCACAACTGTGCCAAGTAAGCTTATGCAGAAAAAGCTCCAAGCAAAGTAACAGCAAAAATTGCTACTGCTTGCAAAGCTACGGTAGCAGAGTAACGTAAAGGAAACTAATTGTACACAATCCTCTTGACTAGGCAGCCTGCTGAGTAATAAACCTTCCTAAAGCCAGCAAAGCATATTCATGTAATTGTTTATGGTTTTCTTTGTGCGTGTGCCTTCATTTGTATTGTGTATACTGCATATGTTTATATTTATACAAATCTTACTGTTGAACAGAAGCCTACTGTAAGTATGCATATTCTTGGGTATGCCCGTATGTGTGTTTGTATGTGTCTGTATATTTGTGTGCATGCACGCATGTGTATGTATATATGTCTGTGTGTATGAGAAACAGATGCACTGTAGGCAGATAAAGCAGATAAATATAGATCTAAATAGAAGCATAAGCCTATAAATGCAGACACTATATAGAGTGAAAGCAAGCAAATCTGCACAGTTTCATTGTTGCTTGCATTCTGTGTAATAAAAGAGTTGCTGACACCGAGATGACTGAGGGGATGACACTGTTGGCTCTCGGCAAACGTAGTAAAAAGGTAAGAAAACTTATTTCCAATATAAGCATCTATTACGGTGGAAGATTTACTATCTCATAATTTGCCTGACAGAAGTCATTGTGTAGTTTCTTCTGGAAATGGAAACAGAGGATGGAAACAAAGCATTTATAATTTTACCTTAAAATAAGTAGATAAAATAAAAATCCTGACCTATAGACTTAAGAAAGTGCAGCTTCCGGTTTCTGTTTTGCAATAAGCCTCATGCATTGTGTTTGTCAACTTTCTACTTCTGCTGTACAACAGATCTTTGCTTCAGGTCCTGTAGTCTCTCCAAATGAATTTGGGTGGCAGATACTGGGAAAAACATTGAAGTTCATGACAAAATTACCTTTCAATAGAAATAATGTTCTGAGAGTGTGTGTATATGTGTATTTTAGCCTTCTCTTCACAAATCTCCCTTGACTGTTTTAACAGTCATCTTTCTCCCTGTTGTAGCAAAATAGCTTTGTCTAATCCATAGCTGTAATGTAGGTAGCTCAAGTAAAAAGGTTGTAATCTTACTAGGTATAAAGAAAACATTAGAGCTATTCAGGGAGGCCTGAAAAGTAGATTTTTTTCTTATTCTGCAACATTTTGATGAGGGTGTTCAGATAAATCAAGATTGCTGGAAAATGCCAGAAAACTGTCAATACTGTGTTTTAGTTTTCTTTGTATAATGCAGGTATTATTGAGGTGTTTACAGCAAGCCGCTAGCAGCTGAGAGTTTGGCATTCTCTTCTCAACTTGATCACTCAGAATGAGATCTTGTACATTTTTTTCTTTAAATCTATGCACTTATTTCCCCATTTATGAGTTGAATTGATAATAATTATGTTACAGAATTGGGTAATTGAGTAATACCTTGTTTTGTTAAAAGGTCTCAGGATTTCATTGGAGCTCCTCATGGAGCAAGGTGTTCAGGAAGAGTAGATCTCTTTTTACAAAGTGCTCTGACAGTCTTGAGGAAAATGAGGAAATAACAGTAGAAAACACTACTGCTGATGTTCTGTATTGTGTTACAGACAATTCACTTATTTTCAATTTAATTGTTTTCAAACTGTGCCGTTAGCTGATGAATATTGTCAGGTTTCTGTTGAGGAACTCACAGCAAAGCAGAAGAAAGGTAAACACCAGCATGTATATATTCATACTCAGACCAACAATACTCGATGTGACAAAACGTAACCAAAGACAGAGAAATTAAAATGTCAAGTGGTGGAAGCCTTGCTGTGGTATTCAACTCATGCAATGCCAGTTTTCTTAAAATATCTAATCTAAGCTAATTTTTGTCTCCAGATAAAAAGACAGCTCAGAATATCTGGGTTCTGCTCCTGAGTTCATTACATTGTTTGGTGCAAGCTGTTTTTCCACTCAGATTTCTCATTTTGATAGCTGAAAATATGTTCTCCTGGGTGTATTTTATCATGTTATTCAGGCTAGACCCCAATTTCCAATCACCTGGGTGCAGTCTAAAAATTTGATCTCTGAGTCATGTGGAGGATCGTGAGAAGAAGCTGCTTATTTTTACTATATTTATTGAGATACCTGAATTAAACACAAAGAGGAGTCTGAAGTTACGTGTATATGAACAATAATGGGGAAGTCTCTAACTGGTGCAGGAGAAGATGGCACTTTCTCTTGTCCTTCAGCTACTGGAAAGGCCTTATGAAACAAGGACTTGCAGACATTGTTTAGGTGCTGCTATTACTCATGGTGACTATGGCAGCAGCAGTATCTCTCACCTCCAGGCTGGAGGATGCACTGAGCTCTAAGCAGCGCTATCATGTGCCTCACAGGAGGACCCTGCCTTCTGCAGTTTGGGGCCTCCTCAGATGTGATGTGCCATGTCTGAATATCCCTGAGTTACTCAGGCTCCTGCAGGATGAAACCTGGGCAGTGTATGGCTAATATCTGAGAGTTAAAAGGTGAATGAATATGAAACATTACAGTATTCCAACAGTTAACTGGCCTATCCAGTGAATTCTTCTGAGTCTCTCCTAGTCTCTTCTGAGTCTGCTGCGTATCGTAACAACCCCACTTGCTTCAAAATAAGATTTTGCTTTTATGGACCAAAACAAATCTTGAGGCTTGTTGGATAGGGATTATACCGAGCCCCCAATTACTACAGAAATATGGTCATTTCAAAATCTCACAGGGAGTATCTGGAAGGGAAGTTATGCTATCCCAGAAAGCATTCACTGTGAATTCTGAATTTTGTTTTCTGCTTCCCTGCTCCTTTCTCTTCCTAATCCTAATTAATTAATGATTCTTTACAGGATTAAATTATAACATTAGATTGCTTTTGCAGCAGGAGAAATAGATATTTGTTAAAAAATTGCTTTTGACCTAAAACCTTGCATATGTTGATTTCAGTCTGGATCAAATCATTGCAGCTGACATACGGTCTTGAAAACTGAGGTTTATTATGGAAACAGTGACATAACTTCTATTCTTTGGTTCTGGCAGACAGGGCAAAAATATCCAGAGACCTCTTTTTCTGACTTTCTGCTCTTTTCTAGTCTCCTTGGACTTTGTTTTCTGAGCCTTTGCCAACTTTACTTCCATTCATTTTGACTAAAACCGTGTTGGAAGTGCATCAGTCTGTAGGAACCATTAGGAAATATCACCATTACACATGTTTAATAGGTTGGTTGAGGGGTGGGGACAGTTTGGTAACTTGTGCTGTGTCATGGTCATTCCAAAATAGTGGAGTCCAAATGATTCATGTGAAAGACAAGTCAGTAGGAGAAAAATAAAGGTAGGTTGCCAAGAAAAGCATAGTTGTTGTGAGTTACTTTCATTGCAGGGAAAGTCATGTTGCAGAAGGTTTATTGATTCTTTAACTAGCAAGAAGAGTTGGCAAGCATCTCTAATGTCTTTATTTTTTGTCTCTATCATTTTAATATTTTTTTATTATTCATTTTGCCATTAAAAGCCCATGGCAGCCTAGCACTGTGCTTACCTCCTCCTGCGGTCATTAAAAAGACAGAAACTGTATTGAGGGACATTAAGCTTACATGCAAAATCATGAAATCCTAGAGTAATAACTTGTTTATAACCTTAGTCTCTCCCTTATGATACAGTATTTACTGAGAAGTCATATTGGTTTTCTGCAAATACAAAGCTATAGAAACTTTGATAACAGGCAAATGACATTTACTATTAATGT
Organism: Loriculus beryllinus; assembly: GCA_039877255.1. Taxonomy (NCBI): domain Eukaryota; kingdom Metazoa; phylum Chordata; class Aves; order Psittaciformes; family Psittacidae; genus Loriculus; species Loriculus beryllinus. The sequence continues at coordinate 9,998 of JBCJKH010003985.1, read as the reverse complement.
GTTTCACTAATCAAGCAAACCAACTGTCTAGCATAATGAAAAATGATGTTAGTTTTGTAGGTATGTTGTCTTGTAGGGAGAACTTGTACAGTTAAAAACTGTAACGAACAGTTACATGCAAAAAGGTTAGGGTAAACGTTAAGAATAGAAGATTTTTCAGTGCTTGAAGCCGAGTTGATTAGAATGAAACTTTTGTCAGCTTCACTCAATAGCCCTCAAGTACAAAATAGATCAGAACTGAACTCCCTAATTCATCTCCCTGTATTTTTAGGGGATTCAGATCCCTGGTTGAACCTCATACGTACAATCCACATCCTGTTGCTTGCAACCTCACATGCAAGCAACTTCTTAGATATATGTGTACTCTGGACAATGATAAAGCAAGCATACCAGCATTGGAGCTGCTCTTATTCATATCCAAGCTTGATTTCCCTTAGCTGGTATTTCTTTAGTTTCTCTCTGTATCTCCTTTATGTAACATCCTGTAAGACTAGTGCATCCCATGAGATGAGGACATACTAAACATCCAGACTAATTTACAGCGTATAAATGGTGCTGAAGAATATGTTCCTCTTCACACGTAGTCTGTGCAGAAGAGTGGAGGTTTTCCTTGTTTGATACGCTGGTCCTATCATTCAGTCTCCCTGATGTACCTTGTCTAGTGTCATTGATTATGAGGCATCATTTCTGGTGGCCGTGTCACAGTTGAGTTTGTCTCCTGTGCCTCTTTTCTTTCCTCTAGCATTCTCCTGGTTAGCAAAGAAAACATGCCTGAGCACGTTTTGAGTTGGCCCCATCTGTACTGACTGCTTAGTCCAGATTGCATGCCTGGGTTCTTCATCTTTTCCTTTAAGAATCAGTTTCGGTTTAGGACAAATCAAACTAGTTAGGCTGCGTATGACTTTTTGTGTCAATTTTTTCTGTGTCATTTCAATACCATTCCAGTTTGGTGCAAACAAAACAAGCATGTGTAAGACTGTGAATTACTGTTTTCTTTTTCTAACATCCTGACAGAGATCCCGATTTCAGGCTGGCTGGTAGCATCATAGTTAATGTTAATAGATGTGAATCTGGGGAAAAGAAGAAAAAAGTCAACTGAATAGTCAGAAGTATTGCATATCTGTGGAATTTCCTTTAAATAAGATTTACCTTTCTTATAATGTGGAGCTTTTTTGTTTGCTTCATTTGCTAATTTGTGACCTGTAAAAATGCTTGATGCCATACCTGTAGATGAAAAAAATCTTGTTGCCCATTGCACATGGAGAAAACAATATGGGGAATGCATGTCTTGCATAAAGATAATGCAAACGAAACTGTAAGAACATTGATAGGTGAGGATTTTTGTTTTGTTGTTTGGGAGGTTTTTTTGTTATCAACATACTAAGCTTCATTTCTGATAGGAGGCTAGGTGTCTGCTGTGGCTTCTAATAAATCCACTTGTAGTGTTCAGTCTCTCAGCGTGCCTTAGAAACTGTGTTAACACAATATAGGATCACATTGACATTCTTAGCAAAATCCCCAACCCGATATGCATAAATAAATGGATGGCCAGCAGTCCAGTGTCATACCAGCCTGGTGGGGTTTCCTCGCCTTGCAGGACCTAGTGTCAGGTGGAGGCAGGCAGAATTTGGAAACCCATGTGTTGCCTTGGAGGCGAAAGGTTGAGCAGTGTGTTTGGTGGGCATTCACCTGTGTGAATGAGAGGATTTCACCTTACTGACTCAAAATTATTCTTATTACAGTGGTGGGGACCTGTGTCTAAATTGAGGACACCATTTGTGTGCAAGAGAGAACAAGGGGAACATTTTGGCAGGCCTAGTGAGTGAGCAAAAGAAGTCAAGCCTTCCTTGTTTCTAGTCACTAAATTCCATATTCCCATATCACCTTATCACCTCAAAAAATCCAAGGCTTTGTATTGCGTACTGTACAAGAGTGCTTATGTTTTCAGTGCTCCTTCAAGCCTGTAGGTTCTGAAGGAGTAAGTCCAAAGTTGGTTTATCGTATTACTAAAGAAAGATTTCTTTTAGTAATCTTAATGACCCTGATTGCTGAATATAAGCTTGCTGTGCATCTTTATACCTAGTACAAGAAGTGCCTCAGGGGAATTAATATGTATTTTCTGTAGATTCTAACAGGATTTGGGCATGGGTTTGGGACAGAAACCTTGCTTTTGCACGGAGGGGTTTGTGGGTTTTGTTAAGCATCTGCTCTTCTAGCAGAGGGCACAAAAATGAAAAGGTTGGGAAAAAAACGTTTGGTTCAGCAAGGCATAATTCTGTTTCTAAACGCTTTGCTTCCTTCTTTCCGTGGTGCCCCTCCTCACGCATACCTTAAATCCACATCTTACCCCTCTGCATTTCTTCATCTGTGTCTCTCTCTCAGAGCTCTGAATTCATTATACGGAGTAGTGTAAATCAATAGTAAATGCTAACCGCCCACTCCCGTACTCAGTTACGCAATATCACATACCGTGTACACAGAGACAAAAAGGGAAAAAGCACACACAGGCTTTACATTCAAAAGCTCTTGCATAATTTTGCTTTTCTACAGCCAAAAAGAAAAAAAAAAAAAAAAGAAAAAAAAAGGAAATAACAGATGGGGAGACTTGCAGTTTTTTTCCCTTTTCTCAGACTGTGCAGAGGGGAGTTAGTTTAACATCCATGGTCATTTCTAATTGCCCTGTGCTGCAGATAAGCAAGGCAGACTTGCATGTGCTTTTAAAATAAGACTTTTTTCACCAGCTTCCATGATGTGGTGCACTTTTCAGGTAATATAAGGAAAACTGTTGTGAAGTGTTAAAGGCTGAATTGCTTATTTGGTTAGTCGTAATGGAGAAAAGAAAAAGGAAAAGAAACCCCTCACTTCGGCTCCTTGATACAAAGCGAAAGAGGGACGAGGAGCGAGGGAGGTTGGGTTGAATTCTCTGGCATGGTTTCGTGCTGCCCTTTTTTTTTTTTCCTTTAAATATGGTTGGGTTTTTGGGGCTTTTTTTTTCCTTTCTGAAAAGCAAAATATCTCTCAATGCAATATTTATGTAAAAAGCCAGTTATGTAACTCTCGCCTGCCTTTTGCTTTTGTTACCTCTCTGGGCTGTACAGCTCCACTGTTTTTCCTCACGACAGATTGTATTAAAACCTGCAAACCCTGATGAAAGGAAAGAACGACCGGGTGCCCACAGCACAGACTTTAATTTCGAGCCTTTTTAAGGGCTTCAGGCTGGAAGACAATGGATCTATTTAAGATCTGGTTTTGGCTGGAGGAATTCTTATTGAGTATTTTCTTGTCACAGTAAGCGCTGGAACATCCCTGGCTTCTGCACAGTGTTTCTGTCTCTCTCCTCCTCTCTCTTCTCCCCCCACTACCTCCCCAAACTTTGGATGTATACAATGAAAGCTTTCTCCCTTTCCTCTCCTGACCTTAATGTGAGTGTCAGGTCAGTCGCTCTGTAACAGCAGCAAGTGCAGAAGCATAAGGAAATTTTAGGTTGCACTGAACTTTATTCATTTTTGTTTCATTTAAGTGGTTGATGTCCAGCGATTCTTTTGGTTAGGATTGGTTGGGATATTTTAATTGATTTCTGTCAAATACAAGTGAAAAATGTATAACTCTGCTAAAAGAATAAAAATATTAGGGATTTAGAAGGGTTCAAAAAAAGGAAGAAAAGGGTGAATGCTAAGAAAAAGGTTCATACTTTTTGATCTTAGGAAGAAATAATTTCTGTAGTTATCGCAACCAATTTATTCCTAGTTGGATCCTCTGAGGATCTGACCTGTTTGTGGTTGCGAGCATTGTGTCGGGGTTTGTTTTCTTTACAAATCGTTCTTGTCTGCGTGCACATTCTTGGACAGATTCTTCCCTAGTGTAATGCTGCTAATTCTGTTGATATTATGTCAGGAGTCTATTAGGTCAATTACAAAGTTACAGGGCTTGATTCTCAGTTATTTTAAAGTGTTTTTCTGGCATTGAAAAGGAGTCATAAAATGAGCCTCAGCATGAATTATACCCACTTCGGGCATAGTAGAAAAAACAGTTAAAGCTGACATCTTTCAACAGTGATCCCTAAGACAAGCTTTAAATGAAACAGGCTTTGTGAAAACAGGAAATGGAGTATTTTAAGCTCTATAAGCATATTATAAACTATATATTTCACCAAATTGCCGGGGAGTGCATATATTTTCAGAAGTATATTGGAACTCCTGGATTCTGTGCCTAATTCCGAAGCCAGCCCTTGCTTTGGGCAGTGAAAACTTCTGACTCCACTTCTGTCGCAGCACAGAATCTCTTAGGGATTACAGTAGTAGATACTTTATTGTGCCGTACAAAAACCCTCTAAAGCTATTTTATTAATGTTTATGAAGTGGATTTAAGTGCATGGGCAGAAGGTGTTGAAGTAATTTGGACAGGTTAAAAAATCATTTAAACTTCAGTCAGGTGTTGCCACAAAGATTAAATTGTGGGCAGCAACCATATATAAACGTTAGCTGGAAATCAGAAGATTACTGAAGCCATCAGAGAATTGAATTCTGGAATACCATGTTATGGGAATTACATATGGAAGCCTATGTGGCTGTAAGATGGGAATGTGTGAACATATCAGTAGCAGTTTATGATGCAGTTGCATGCAGTAGAGGAGACTAACCTTAAAATCCGTTATCCTGGTGTCCATAATGGCTGTCAACCCCTTGTAAAATGCTTGGAAGCTGTAGACTGTGTAGCATTACAGAGAACATGATAAATAATGATTCCAGTGTTTAACTTAATCAAAAGCGTGGTCGTATGTCTTTGAAAGAAAATTACTTTCTTTCCCATCTTCTTAGAGTTTTAGCCTGTAAGCTTTTTGTCTGCACTAATTACAATGGAAGACTTGGAATAGGTGTGCAAAACCTGATAACTTTAAGTAGTAGAGGAGCAAATTTTCCTTTTAAAGGCATTTTACTTTTAAGTTTCCTTGCATGTCACTAGGTTACTTCTAACTTTCCCAGTCTTCAGTGCCCAGCTTTGCTTTATATGCTTAGGTGGACTTGTAATAAGGCAGTAACCTCCCATAATGGTTAAACACACATTTAATTATTTTCTGGGTATTTACTAATTAAACAAGAAGAACAACCTTGGAAATGCCTGCTGCTAAAAGGCTGGTTATATATACATGCTGTTGGAACAGCAACCAGAATGATGGAATTTTGTGTTTTCTGCAGAATGGAAATCTGATTTTAATTTATGGAGAAGAGGGTGATTTGACTTGACCAGATGCTAGACATGCAACCTGTGAAACTTCTGTCTTCCTAAATTCATAGGCAAAATAGGCAAAAGGGATGGTTTGAACAGTTTCTGAAATGAGATGTTAATATTCAGTTTTAATGAATAAGTCTTCATTTCACAACTTTAAAAGACGCTGGTATTTTATTTTTAAACATAAGCTGTTTGAGTACTGTCACTATGAAGATCTGTGCCTTACTTTTCTTAAATTCAAGTACGTTATTTAGAGAAAAGGTTAAATATGAGCCCTGAAGTTTTAAAAACAACAACAAAAAAAAATGAGAAGAGCTCTACATTAATTTTTATTTTAAAATGTCTTTATTTTTCTTCCCTGACACATGCTTAGAGCTGGGTATGTTCAAAAAAAAACCTAGCTACTATGGTTTTGCTGCATCCAGCAATGTGCTGAATTAGCTGCTGTAGTCTTTTTCATCTAGTAATTATACTGCAAGGTTTCCTCCCTCCCTTCCTCAGAACAGCATTTTTTGCAACTCTGACACTTTGGTTGAAGTTTGTGACAATTTTGTGGCCTTCACTATCAGTAATTCATTGCTAGAGACTTCAGTAGTTTCACAGATTGGTTTGACTTGCAGAAGTCCCTAAGAAACGAAGCAAGAAGCAGTGTGTTTAGAGTAGTTGTAGCAAACTATCAGGCCTAGCCACACTGAATGCTCCCGTGCTCCTCCTTTCCAAAGTTATTGTCTTACACATTAACAGCAAACGAAGCAGAGAGTTAATTTCTCACAGCTGAGAATCTGTATATTCTTGCCTTTGCTGTTAAACCCCATGTGTGCAGGTATGCCCTGATACCTGCAGGGAAGCATCACTGCTATCCAGGGGCATAGAGGAGTTGTCTGGATGGATGCAGTGGGTTAGAACAGGGTCAACACCTTGCTCTTTCTTCTGTATAGTGGTTCATATTTTCCTGTTGTCAGTAAATGAAGAGGGCTCTGTTTGGACCGAGTACCTACATCAGTGTAAGCCTTGCAACATGTGCCTTGCAGTCTGTTGTACCCACTTTGGGGAAGAAGCACATCCTCATCTGCTTGTGTGTTCTTTTCCTGGATGTCTGGTTTCATCACTGCCAACTGCTTGAGTGCTGGTGGGAGGGAGGGAAGGATGGACAAACTCCCTTTACCTTGTTGATGCAGAGGCTTAAAATCAACTCTTTAGGATGTGACCTTTATAGCTGTAGTAAAAGAGAGCAGGGAACTAGATGTGATAATCCAGAAAGCACGCTTGAGTGTAAAATCCTGTAAGGTAACTAACTGTAAAGAGTTCAGTTTATGTGGGGACTCGATTTGGGGCGTTATTTCATAATTTCCAACTGAAGAAACCTCTGACTTACTTGGCTTCTAACAATCATGATGAAACTCACTACTTTAGGGAAGTTCTTTCAGAGACAAGATACAAGGAGCGTTTGCCTGTGTAAGCAGCAGCGAGGATTGTTCGCTCCTGAGTTTTTGCTGATTTACTTGTGACTGATTGCAGCAGAATAAATGGACTCACTGCTTTGACTGTGCTGTGAACAAGAGGAAAAACACACTCAGCTGAGAGTGTTTTAAATCAAAACAAATAATAATGCTCTTTATGGACAGATTGTGGAAAGATTAGCAGAGAACAGTGCAGAAAGTATCTGAAACCATCTTTGCCTATAGTTTTCACTTCATGTAATTTCTTCAACTATTTTTCTACTAACTGTTTTTTATTAAATATCCTGGTTGCCTTAGGCCCCTTACATGACTAAAAGAAAAACGACACAGTTTCAGTCTCATCTTCAGGGATCCATCTAAATATACATTTCTGATTGAAAAGTGTCGGTTGCCACTGAGGTTGGAAATGGTCTGTTCTGCTTTGAGGAGGGGAGAGGCAGATCCATAATGGTTGCTCGGGCTGTCATGTTTCTGAGAATCAGCTGTCTTTTTCTTTATGCTCCAAAGATTAAACAAAGAATGTTAAACATTTCCCAATTTAGCATTTATAATGGAAAGCGGCTGTAGGGCCACAGCTCGCTGCTGCAAGGGCAGGCGTTCATATTAGGAGTCACTTAAAAGGGCTTTTATTTTCTTTGAAGGCCTATCCCTTCCTCTCCCAGCCTTGCTGCTGTGCTTTTGCAGGCAGGTGGAGGCAGCTTTACATCTTTTACTTTCATTTAAGTAGGAGCTAATTTACTTTTGGAAATGAAAGTTAAAGCAGCCATCTGCAAAGTGGAGGAGGAGGCAGTGGGTTTCTTTAACTTCTCAAATCTCTACAATTCTATGTCACACCAACAGGCAAGCAGAGATTACCTTCCTGAGCTCCTATTAGTAATAATACGTAGTGCTAATGATCTAATGTCTTAGCTTCAGTCCTTAAGCTCTGTTTCTAAAAGATACCTATTGCCTGGGTTCAGTCTTCCTTGTACTTGCATCCAGCTCAGGAGCTTTGAAGTAAAAAGTTGTAGTCTTAAGTGCAACAAAACTGCATTTTTTGACTTACTGTCAGCCCAGCTTTTTCTGTAGCATTTCGTGTGGGGCACTGTGACTTCCTGTTCCTCATAGTAAAGGCAAAGAATGCTTAAGGATGACTGGTAAAGTGGGGGGGGGGGGCCTTTTGATTTCCTGATGTTCTATATGCTTTTCTTGTGCTTGTCCTCCTTTCTTATTTTTTAGTTTTATTTAAAGTGTCCATAGAAGAAACAAGTATATTGTTGAAGCTTTCTGAGTTGAAGCTGAGGTGAAGTTCAGTTTCATGCAAATGTATATTTTATGCCCTATCAGAGTGAAATAAGTGTTAATACAGCTGGGTTTTTTAACAGAGCAGCTAAAAATGTCCTTTGCCTGCCTCTCCATTGGCTAGTTTTCAGAAATTCAGTAGTTCTCCGTCGTCATATGAGGACGAGATCTGAGCATCTTATATAATTCAAACATTTTTGAGGGGAAAAAAAGAAAAAAGAGTATTTCTGGTTTCTTGTATAAATTGTAAACACTATAAAGAAATGAGATATCCATTTGCTGCCTTCTCCAGCCTGCCTGAAAGTAGGTTTTGTCTAAACAAAATAGCTTTGCACTCAGAGCTCACAAACATTAGTGTATTGCTGTCGTGGCCAAACAAGGACAATTATTTAGGTACCTACATGAGTAATTTTGTTGGCCTTGTACAGAAGCTTAAACACGCTTGTAAATGTTTGCCCATCTTTTTGTTTCTTAGGTTAAGATTTTTACAGTTGCTCAGTTTGGAATAAGTCAGAAGTTTGAGTTTAAAAGCATTTCAATCCTCTTGTGATTGTGTTTCTTATAGAATGTTGGCATTTTTGGACTGTGCATCTGTTCAGGCACGTGCAGAAAGACAAGGCTGAGATCATATAAGTCATGAAACTGAGGGTGAATAATCCATACATTGTCCTGTCACCATTTTTACAATTTATACCCAGATGCAAGTAAGAAACCAAAGAGGGAAAAGAAGAAACCGTAGTTAACTTTTGTTTTTAAAGTGATTAATGTAAAGCAAAGTTCAGATGAGGCCACAAATCCTGGTGGTGCACAATGGGTTGATTTATTTTGTAAATAGACCATGGATAATTAACCATAAAACAAAACTTTTTGTTGTTGTTGCTGTTTGAAACTTGCATAATGACACTGGTTTCTTTTAGTTGCTGTGAGTTGCACAGAGGGATAACGACTTATTCACAACTGGTTGCAACTGGTTACAGCCAAGAAAGGAAAAATCCCAGAGCAGCTAAAGGAAAAAAGGCTGTTAAAACCCTGCTGCACTTGCAGTTTTATAGCAAGATGTTTGCTAATGGGCACAGAACAGGCAAAGCTACCCTCGTACAAGCACAAGAGTACAAGAGTAGATATGTACATACTCTGATGCTTGCCGTGGTATCCTGTGCTTTGGCTTAAGTCCCGTAAGCAAAAGGCAGTCCCTGCAGCTGGCCTTGTAGTCCACGATTTTGTATTGACTTCTAAACAGCATTAGTTTGTGCTTTGTTACATGCTTCCACGATGCCTGCATCTTACCACTCTGGCACTGGGGGAAGAGTCCTCTGGATAGTCATAGTCTGACTTGCTGCCAAGTCCTTTTGTGAGCCAGAGTGTGATGGTGGTTTTTCAGATATGTGATATGAGAAAACTGCCTGCTCAATGTCCCTCAAATTTGTCTCTTCATATTCCACAGTCATCTGTAGAAGGGATTTGTGATGCTCAAGAAGGATAAGGTCCAATTTGTTGTGAAAGTACATTCACTACTAATTAAAACTACCAGCTGGGATTACAGCCCTGGAGACTGTAAATAAACTAGAGCATGAGATGTTCAGATAACAATATGGCCACTTTTGTGGTGGTTTGCATTAGTTGCCCATACTCAGATTTGCTCATCTCATGCCATTTTATTAGAGTGAAGAGAGGATTTAGGTAGGTAACAGTCAAGAGGTTGGATTTGCTGTACAATAACTGTCTATATGGACCATATAGCTTGCTATCACATGCTGCAGTGTGTCTGAAAGTACTTTTGTCCATGTATATAAGGTCTGTAGTTTACATGGAGCTAAACTCTGACTATCCTGTGTGTTCACGTGAGTGTTGGCTGTCGGTGCAGGTCTGCTGTGTTTCACAGATGGTGACCCTAAGGTACTTGCAAAAAGCCGCCCTCATCCTAAATGACAGCCCGGATAGGCAGAGGTAGTGGGTAAAAGTGATGAAAAGCACTATGGTTTTACATGTGTGTTGAATCTGAGACTGACAAGACGAGAAACAGGTCAT
>JBCJKH010003970.1:0-15320 GCA_039877255.1 Loriculus beryllinus | reverse complement strand
CTGCTTATGGCAGGGGGGTTGGAACTAGATGATCTTAAGGTCTTTTCCAACCCTAACGATTCTATGATTCTATGATTCTATGATTTTGAGGTACCTTGCATTTGTCTCATTGAGGCTCTTAACCACCTACCTGACATGGGATTTTTAGGCAAGGCAATGTCTAAAAGGTAAGTATTATGAAATCTGACCTTGATATGCCTACATTCTCTACTGAATCTAGCCTTTCCTATTGTTATTATTGCAGTGATGAAATAATATGGAAATTTGAATATATATAATGATATATTGATTTTCAGTCATGACTGAATTTCCTTGTCATGACCTCACGTGAACATAATGCTTGCAATGACCTTAGCATAAAAAGCAAAAGATTCTGCTTCTTTAACATGATTGAGTAAATCTTTTATTATTGTTTCTTTTCCCTTTTCATTGGAAAAATCTTAATTGCTAAATTCAGGATGGCAAGGCAGTAATTTGTTTCAGTGTTGGGAGAACAATTTTCTTGCTTTCTTTTTAATTACACAGTAGTCATTACTGTTTTGCTTAAAAGCTTTCATAACTGAGATTAATGTGGTGAAAAGGAACATATTATTACTAAGACTTCTTACTCAGTGACTGAAGAGAGACCATGTAATGTCAGGGGATATGTTCAATGATTTTTATACAGTTTATAAGCTTATTCATGTATTTGCTTCATTTTCCAAATAAAATTATTTCTTTATTTAAATAATCTTCTCAATATATGGTATCAATAACATTGAGGATTGGGTTTTTCTGAGCTGTGGGGTTTTTTATTTATTTTATTTTTTAAGTTTTCTTGAAAGCTGGAGGCTTTACATAAAGTACATAAAAGTATTTACATGATTTTGAAGCCAATCTTGCAGCTGCTATGTTTTTCTTGATACTCATCATTTATACAATTAAAACAAGGGAAGACAAATTTTTTTCTCTTAGATGGGATCTGATTTGAGTGCTCTTGCTTGCCAAGCAATGCTAATTGTACCTGTATGTCCTGGTTTTGTCTGGGATAGAGTTAATTTTCTTCCAAGCAGCTGTTGCAGTGCTATTTTTTGGATTAGTCTGAGAGCAATGCTGATAACACACCAGAGTTTTAATTGTTCCTAAATAATGCTTACCCTGATCAAGGACTTTTCAGTCCGTCATGATCTGTCAGTGAGGAGGGGCACAAGAAGCCTGGATGGAGCAGAGACAGGACACCTGACCCAAACTACCCAAAGGGATATTCCATACCACAGCATGTCATGCTCATTATACAAACTAGTAGGAGCTGGCTGTGAGCCACTGATCACAGGCTGCAGATGGGATGGGCATTTTTTCAGCAGGTAGTGAGCGATTGTAATGTGCATCACTTCTGTTTCCTGAATTTTATTCCTCCTTCTCTTTTTGTTTCCCTATTATTAATAATAATGTAATTACAACTATTATTTATAATGATAGTAATTATAATTTAAATAATTCAGTTATTTATATAATAATATCATGATGATTATTATTGTTATTAAAAACAGCAGCATTGTTATCAATATTCTTATTTTTATCATTATTATATTTCTCATTATTTCAGTTATTAAACTGTTCTCAATCTGTGGGTTTTACTTTTCTCCAGTTCTCCTCCCCATCCCATCCAGCAGGTGAAGGGGGAGGGCTGAGCAAGCAGCTGAGTGGTACTTAGTTGCTGGCTGAGGTTAAACTGGGAAAGATCTGAATAGGTCTTAATTCTGTCAGATAAAGCTATTACTACCTCTGCTGCTGCCAGACAGGTGAGCCTGTAAGTGCTCAGCAGTGAGAAGTGTAAATTGAAAGGCAAAGGACTAAAGTAGAAATTGTTAGGAGCTGCCAAATCTGTTCGCACAACTGAGTTGAGGCTGCTGCAGCTCCACATTCCCAGGCTCAGCCAGTTATGAGTTTGAATCCCCAGTAGGCACACATGTACACATACACACAATACATACATGCGTATGCACGCAATAGGGCAAACTGATCAACACAGACAGAAAACAGAGCACTCCTAACAACAATTCCAACGGTCTCACCACATTCCCCAGTCTGGCTGATCAGGCCAGTTAGTGGACAGGGGTAGAAATATATGTGTACATAAATACAGTGCAGACCCCTTCAGAAGCTGGTCTTTGATACTCAGTCTACCCAGCAGCCAGATGGACAAGCTGCTGGAGGCCTGCAACCCCTCTCTAGCTGCTGGTACTTGATACTACGCACACATACACACAAACACAAGAGTCCTTTATCCAGGAAAATAGCTAGAAATGGAGCTCAATTGAAAGTCAGGACAGACTTTGGTGACCAGGTGGAGGGCACAGCCAGGCTACTGTACTGACCAGCCAATTGTTTACACATGAACAGCCTCTTTCTCCTATACATCTACTCTCACACGTCTGTTCTTTTTGAAGAAATGTTGACCTATTCCTTTTCCTGCCTTTATCCCTCTGTTCAGCTTCCCATAATAAGTCTTGTACAGTCCCACAATGTTTCTCCCCTCGTTCCATAATGATTCCCACAAAACTATAGGCATAAACGCCTTAGTAATCCATAATGTCCTTCTTTCAACTAATTGTGAAGGGTATCACACCTGGGCTACGGGGCTAATGGCTATAGGAAGGGGCCATGCCAGGGGCAGGGCCTCCATTTGCCCTGAAATATTGTAGGGGGTTTTATCTGTCACTGTTGTTCTGAGTTCCTTCATGTGTTTTGAGATGCATCTTTAATCACATAACCAAACAGAACTAGCAAGGTACAGGTGAAATATAGTGGGCATCAAAGACTATGGGGTGAATTACCAAAACATTTTACTGACCATCTGTAATATGTATGTGCCAAACCAAGGCGGAGCTGACTATTAATATTTGTTTACATCTGATCTTGAACTGTATAAAAATGAAAATTGTAATAAAAAAACTGATCTTCCTTCAGCTTTCCTGTCTATATTGAGGTGCAAGTCCTCAAGGCCACAAACCATTTTATCTAGTAATTGATCCTGTAGTCCTTATGGTTTTGTTTGTTTGTTTTACTTCATTAACTTCATTCCAATTAGTTTTCTATTTCTAAATGCTCAAATGTATCATAAGAGTATCCATGCCTATGTAAATCAGTTAAGATAATTCTAGTTATTATATCAAGTGGAAAACTTCCACTCAAATAATTTATTTGCTGTGTATTTTCTTCATAGGATTTAAACACTTGATAACCTAAACATGTGGATATGCTGTTCCAGAAAGTTCACAACTAAAAGAAGGCATTGCAGTTATATGAAATGGTGCTTAAAGAGGCATCTGTGCTTGCCAGAAGAGGAGAGTGGGAAATAAACTGTTAGGAGTGTCAATGGCAAGTGATGTTTCTCTATGAAAGTATTATAAATACCTAGATTGATGCCAGAATCATTGGGAAGGCATTAGCAATTTCTCTAAGAATACGTTTCTACTTAGTTGGAATGGTGGAGCCGAAACACTTGCATCTTATCTTCTGCATTTTAAAACAGTTGAAGAAGTAGTAATTCACTCCGTGCAATGATGCCCCTAGCTGAGCAAAGTTTGGAATTCCCAGTATGGCTTGTTTCTGTCATTTACAAACGAAAAGCTTTTTCAAACCTTCCCCATTTCTGTCATGCTGAATAGTCTTGCTGTCACTCTTGGCCTGAATTACGTTGTTGAAAGCAAATCTGTGTCATTGACCTTACAGGTAAGGTTGAATATGCCACAGAACATCACCCCAGTGAACACCATTTAGAAGTTCTCTGTGAAAATTGTCATTGACACACCAACTATGAAGAGGTGATGATAAATTGTCAGAAATAATGAATGAGGGAGGATCTGTGTTGTGTGAGTAGGAAGGTTCAGCAATGCCTGCAGTTTGCTACTTAGCAGCCTCACATTTAATTGCACTAAATTAGATAAGGCTCAGGTTTGATACCAACTGATAGAACATAAGTAAAAATGTCTTCTTATATAATACTTTTACTACAGTGTTTTTTTTAGCTGGGGCATTTTTGTGGGTAGCACATCTGGAATCTGAGATCAAATATTTTACTGGCAGCATGATACTAATGTGTATGAAAAAGCATATTTTTGTACAAGTATAGAAAGTCTGTCTAATGTGTAGCTCAAACAGAACTAATGCAGCTTTACAGTGGTGTCTGTAAAGCCTCTTCACTTGTGAACAAAACTCTGTCAATCAGAGATCACATCTCTTGCCCCTCTTAACTGCCCAAAGCCTAAGCAGACACCTCTGCAGGTGCTGATGTAGCAGTAGCAGTTACCACCTCTCTTTTTCACTGGCTGGAGGTTACCCCTTTCCACAGTTCAGCTGGTAGTGTTTCTGGCAAATACTGTCTAATCCACAGAGGAAAGTCAGAGCAGGTTCCAAATGATACAGAAAAACACACGAGGCTGCTTATAACAGACTACCACAGAAACTAGCTGCTGTCAAGAGGTTAACAACTGATCTTAGAAAGTGTGTATGTAGGTCTCAGCTAGCTTGTCTCAGAAATGGTCCTGAGAGATCTACAGCTTGGGTAGACATTCTGAGTGGTATCAACTGCAGCACAGAGAGGACTAGGAACAATAACTATCAGCACAGCTAGATGTGAAAGAGAGCTTCTGTCCTTAGACTCAAGCCAACTATTTAAATTGCTTGTCCTTACCTGGGTGATTTTGCCTGAGGAGGATGAGGATCAATCACAGGAACTAGTCTGCTGGAGGTTACTGCTCTCTCAGTTCTGCTGACAAAAGGCAATAATAAGCAGTTAGAGGGCATAACTGTAACAGGAGTCTTCCTCTGCATGCCAGTTGTAGCATGATGTCTGTCTATACATCTATCTGACTGGTGTAACTACGCTAGCTTTAGCTTACAATACAGACCTAGGTTAATTAAAGTTGCCTTCTAAGTTGCTCTGTACATAAATCCTTAAGTTTCTGTGACTGAATTTGTATTTTTATTTGTCCATATTTTCTGGGTGAATGTTCCTTTATATTAGTTTAGATTATTAATAAATAATATGGCATTATTTATCTTATGGTAACATAAAAAAAATAGATAAAAGCACTTATTAGTGTGACTTTTCTACTAAGCTTGATGTTTCTCCATTGCTTACCAACAGTATTAACATAAGGAAGAGACAAAAATAGGATGAAGAGAAACATGAAGTGGTCATTGCAAGATCTGAGAAGCTTCACTTAAGGAAAATGATTAAAATATCTGTTCTTATATAAACTGTTTGAAAACTGGACTCGGTAGGAAAAACATACCTGATGATCACAGATAACTCTCAGTACAGTAATCAGATAATTGTTTAAGATACCTCTGCCAGCATTCTGAGATAGGTTACAGATAGATTCAGTATTCATCTCTGATATGCCAGAGAAGGGAACATGTTGAGGCTGTTCACGGTTTACGTTTAAGTGCTGCATGTGCCTGTATGTGTTGATCAGTGTGGCTGCTCATGTACACAAGCGAATATTTATTGTATACATGTGCTTATGTATGTGCCTTCTAGGAATACATGCTACTGGTTGGACCCAAGGTGATGAAGCTGTGGCAGCCTTGCTCTGCTAATGTAAGATTTGGCAACTAACAATATATGTGGAAAATGGCACATAAAGTTTTTGAAATTTAGATATAATAAAATGACTTCTCCACACAAGTTTTACACATGCTATTTTGAATGTATGTATTAATTTTTTGAGATTATATGTAATTTTTTTTTGCATAAAATAATTTTGTTATGCATTTTTTTATAAAATATTTCTTGCACGGAGTGTTCTCAAGTAAATGGTTAAGCTACATATGGTCTTAGAATATTACGTGTCAGTATTCTGAATAAGTAGGCCCAGACTTGAGAGATTTTTGTGGCAATAATAATATGCTCTCAGAAAATGTCATAAAGATTGATTGTGAAGAAGGGACTGACAAACAAGATACGGATGATATCACCTGAAATACAACCAGCCTTACTGCCACTAGAAGACACTCCCCACAGTATGAAACTGCAACAGGCTTATTGCCACTTGGAGAATCTCTCACAAGTGACAATGCTACAGGAAATTAAGGTATATCTGGAATGAAGGAATTTAAATAGTTTTCCTGTATTCTTGATCCAAGTCCAAATCCTCTTGGCCTGTAACCAAATGAGATGAAATCTAATTGCTCATTGTGCGTACGTGTCTGAGAAAGCATAGCAATATCTTTATTAAGATTAAATATTAAATTATAAATATTAAATTATTAAAGACTAATTTCCACTTGAATAGGGGAAACTATATATTTTCTTCAATAAGCATTATAGTTCTATCATTCTTAAAATAAACAGTTGTCCGAGGCTTCTTAATTGTGGGCAGTAATTGTATTATTTTAAGGTTAATTATGTTAAGACATTTTGACTTTGCTTACAGATGGGTATGTAACTATGACTTTGTTTCACTTTTGTAGTTTGCCTGTTCAAGAACCAGCTTTGTACGAAAAAATACTCCTTGAAATATTTAAATGTGATTCAGTTCATTTAATATATGATAGTCCCCCCTGTATGTCATTTCTGAAGTACATCTGCCACACACAAAATTAAAAGATAAGTAACATGATTACAGTCAGATTAGTGAGTCTATGCAAGTAAATTAAATTGCAAATCTATATGAGCGAAAACTGCACTTCCTAGTGAGACCACTTTGCATCACATTAGCTTAAAGTGAGTGAATTTTCAGCAGTCATATAAGATACTGACTGCAAAAATCCAACACTTATAATAATACTGTAAATGTCCAGAAAACCTTCCTTCTGTTTGAGCACAAACTACTTGCTGTTTCCTGCTGGAACTTTTCACCTGGTACTTAGTTAAAAACTGAACCATACATGTAGGTTGACTGTTGATCAAATTGGAAGGTGTAGGCCTTTAAGGAAGAGAGAAATTTTGTTTTCACTGTGTTTGTGGATCAACAAGGATCAACATTTTACTGAAGAAAGACCATACATATACTCCAATAAAATTATGTATGCTTAAAAAAGCATGTAGGCAGCATGGGGGTGCAGTAAAATAAGAATGTTTCAAGTATATATATACATTAAAATATATGCTTTCCCATGAAAAACTACATATGCCAAATGAGTGGGCTAAGTCTGTAGTCCTGGAGAAGAAATTGCTTTGAACTCAGAAAACTTTTGATCAGACTGTTTTTACTCCAAAACTTCATGCATCTGTATATGTAACAGTTTTCGACATCACATTTCAGTTAGGTAACATGCTGTGTAACCTGAGTCTAGTTGTGCTCCAGCACACAGTACTCTGATGTTAGCAATAAAAAAGCACAGCTGAACAGAGCTTGAAATCTTCACAGAGAAATTCCTGGGGATTTCAAACTACAGTTCAGCTGAATTGAATTCTAAGTTCTGTTAAAGAGCAGCAAAAATTTAATCATGTTTCAATTTGGCATTTGTCTTTCACTGTTTTGATCTCAAAGAAATCCCCTAAATTTAACTTGGTAAAGATTATTCCAGGCTATAATGTTTTCAATGGGCTTTATTTAAAATTAAGGCATTTAAAAAAATTGATTCTTCATCACTCCAAATCTTTGTATCACTATTCACTTCTTTGGAAAGATATGTTCTAATTCAGTCAATATTGCAGGTTTGGCAGAAATTATTATAAAGGCATTTTTCCTGAATATCTTTAGGAAACTATCCTACTTTAAGACACAAATTTTAGAAAACACATTCAATTTTCTTGGTATGATCAAATCATCTAATCTCCAGAATGCTTTGTGTTTTGCCCAACCTAAAATAATACTATGTATTATAGCTATATAACTTCAGATTTTATGCTTATGTAGATACTATTAAGCTAGAACAAGCTAGATGGCCACAAACCTTTATTTAGGTTTTTATAAGTAAATGTTGTAGCTATTCAATTATTACATCAGGTTTTCACCAGAGAACATACAGAAACATACATCTAAATACAGAATACATCTAAACTCAGCATCAACCCAAAATAGCTTCAGATGGGATTAGTAACATGGCTTTCTAAAGGGTTCTTCTAATGGCAAGAAAAATTTACTTATCTAGTTAAACAGCATTGTCTCTCAAGTGCTTTAACAGCAGGTTTATACACTTGGAGATGTACATCAGGACATTCAGAGTGTTTCATTTTACTGTGTTCCAAGGTCAGAATCTTCATACCACTTTATTCCACTTCCAAATGGCAAGAGAATGCCAGTTTGAAAAAATAAATTAAATAAAATGTACAAACAGCAGGCTGCTCTATTAGTAGGAGGTTCAGGATATTAGTTTCATTTGAGGGTCATATAAACATGATTTATTTGCAGCAAACATCTTATATAGAATCATAGAATCATAGAACAGGGTTGGAAAGGACCTTTAAGATCATCTAGATCCAACCCCCCTGCCCTAGACAGAGACACCTCACACTAAACGATGTCACCCAAGGCTTTCTCCAACCTGGCCTTGAACACTGCCAGAGATCAACATTCACAATTTCCTTGGGCAACTCATTCCAGTGCCTCACCACCCTTACAGTAAAGAATTTCTTCCTTCTAGCTAAGGATTATAATTAATAAGGTTACAAAAGTGAGTCAGGGTATTCTAAGAACCACTTACTATTTACTTTTGATATATACAGATTGACAAGATTCTGCTTGGCAGTGGAGTATAATAAAAAGAATATTTTTTGTGAATCAGCGTACTTTTTAATAAGAGCTCAGGAAATGTTTATAGAAAAGTCAGAAAGTGGGATTACAATGAAAAAAGTCTGACACAGCTTTTCAGGTGGAAGGGCTTTGTGTTCTGATGGCATTACAAGCCTGGCTGACAACAAAAAAAAAAAAAAAAAAGGAAGAAGGAGAGGTATGCTGGGTAAAGTTACTACAATTTAAAAAACTTGAATGCATTATTTTATTTTAATTTAAAGGAGATCTCTACTACCTTCCTACATTGTGTTTGTCAATGGCAAACTTCTCTTGTGTTTTCAGTCTCGTAGGTTTTGTTCAGAATTACTTAGATGCTAAAGCATAGGAATTAAGGGCAACTCTTTAAAATATCTCATCACATCAAATAATTCTGCATCATAATTTACAAAATTCTTTTCAATTCAATTTTAGACTGGATTACTAGAAAATTGACATTGGTATTATAAGAACCACTCAAATTATATGCAATAAAATATGGGTCAAGGTTAAATGAAAAAATGTCTCTTTTACAGGTGTGAAAGCTTAGAGCAGTTCCAACAAGGAAAGTCCTTAGGCAAGTAGAATTTAAATAGGACACAGACACCTACCTGAAAAAACACATTGAAGTTATTGAGTTGAGGCATGATGTACAAGTACTGAAACACAGGATGTCAACTGGAGTGCATTACTTGATGACAAATCGCCTGGAGCATCTCAGAAAGAAACTAAAAGAAGCAAAGTTTAAAGAAAGATTTTCAGAGTTTGTAGAAAAGAGTAGTAGGATTCTGTGAACTGCTGAGATTAGGGGGACATTAAAGGAAAGGAAATAAGGCACTAAGAGTAGTATAACTTTCAGAGGTCATGGAAAAGGTTGGATAACAATAGTACTAGGGAAACTGTGGCAAGAAGTAGCTTCAGAGACTTGATGAAGTTAATACAGTTGACTTAAGAATTAAGATACTAAATTTTCTTATCAGCTAACACTTGATATGAGTCAGTTTTAAACTCCGTTTTGGCTTACAGTTTAGTAGGTCTCTACCACTATTCAACTAACAATAACAAAGTTTTTATACCCAGTCAGAACCCAAACATTTCTTGTTGGAAATTCTTTGTGAGTTTCAATCATTACCTTATACACTGTCTTGCGGCACTGAGCTTTGTATGAGACTCCTGGGAACTGCAGGTACAGCTGTTGCTTTGTGTATCAGTACTGCAATTATGGCACTGTCATTAGCTCTACTTTTACATCTACAGTTATTTTCTCACCAAAGAAAACAAAAAGACAGAATCAATTTCTTCCCATTCACACCACTCATGTTAAAATGTACTATTCTTCAAAAAAGAGTTAAAATTACTTCATGTTAGAGAAGGAACCAGTGGTCCAGCAGCAGGTGAAAGCAAAACCAAAAAGTAAAAACAAATTAACTTTTTGGTTTATTCTAAGTTCATAAATTTTTAGTTGCCCAAATAAGAATATTATCTCTATTTATTAAGCTATGAACATTAATATGAAAGAGCAAAACCACATCTGATCATGTTGCCTGATTCTGACAGTAGACTGGAGTTTGCTAGTTGATACCTAAGGAATTGTATTATAAAAAGGCAAACTTGTATGATGCTTCCTAGATAGTCTCCTAGCCTCTAAGAACTTGAAGCTCAGGGATTCTGTAGTTCTGACAAAAACTTAGTAAGTAATTTATGTAAACTTTTATATGTCTTGTACTCTGAGAATTCAACTATAGTAACCACTGAAAGAATAATATATAACATGATTAATTTTGAAACCAAATCCAAACTTCATAAGACTGTCCACATATTTACATGAAACAGCTCTTGCATAAAATCTGGAACAGTTAATGGAACAGGGAGAAGAATGAAGATATTTATTCTTCTTGATGAGTGTGCTGTTAACAAGGAAATAATTTTTTCCTCTATATTTTATTTCTGGAACAAATAAACTTAATTGAATCATGCTTCATAATAGAATCCACTAGGGAAACAGCTTTAATTGGTAGGTTGAAGAATGTTCCTCTAACCTCAGAGTAGTCTATAGCCAGGGGCAAGATACTGAGCTGAATGCCACCAGACTGAAATACCAGGCTTCAACTATAAGTAAAGTGAGACACATGAAGGCACTTGCAAAAAGCATTGGCCCTTTAATTCAAGAAGAAGTGGAAGTTATAGTTAAAGAGAAGGCTTAAGTGTAGCCTCAAGTAAAATATCTGTATGGTAAAATTCGAATCTTGTCTCTGATGTTAGTTTTTTCACACCAGTTAGCTCTGTGCAGCTATGCACTGAGATCTCCCGGATTCACCTAGGCCTCCACTGAGAATTAGTGAAGAATGACTTCATTAGAATCATTTCATCAGTCAGCAGAGAAAGAGCAGGTCTTCCAGAAGGTGGTTCACCTTATTCTAAGATCGATCTCTAAAACATGTTGTATTAAAACCTTTTTGGTGATATTTATTTCTCTACTATGCCACTTGGAAAAAAGCTTTATATGTGATACATCATCTAAAGTTAGATGAAATCAATTCACCTTAGGAGTGAAAGGTCTCAGTGTCTTCTTGCTTAGTGATTTTCAGTCTCTTAACAGGCTCTGAAATATTTAAAGCTAAATACTAGTCAGAAAGTATTTGCCATCTGAAGTCAGGGAGTAGACATTGGGCTGTTGTGGATGAATAAAAATAGAAGAATTTGGCTCTCAAATTATAGCTGATAATACTAGATTTACTAGAGAAAGTTGCTTTCATTCAAATCAAGCCTCTAAAATGTAACAATCAGCATTGGACAGAATATAATTTCCTTAGCCTTGCTACTCTTTTTCTAACCCAGCTGTATTGTAAGAGAAGACATAAACCTCACCAAGTCAGCATTATGTACATAATTTTCTTCCTGACTGTTGGGAAAGTGGTAGCATTAAGGACAAAATAGCACTCCAAGAAGAATTATGAGTTAATAATCCTGTTACAAGTGTAATGAGCTACAAGAAAATTATGAATTTCTGAATTCATACTTGCTTTGTTTTTATGTTCATGATGAACAAAGTGTAGTAAAGTGGTACACAGAAGCAAAACAGCTTAAATTTTCTGATAAAATTCCTATTTCTACTATAGCTAGCAAGAAAAAGGACATCTGAAATCCGCTATGTACCAGAGATGACTTGATTGGCACAAATTCTCAGACCACAACTGTTTGGGCTGTGTATGGGTGAATGTGAATAAAACTTGTGGTTTAGACCTTCAGCTGCCAAAGTAGGAAGGATTTTCATACTAATTTCTATTTTATATTTTGGCAAGTGTACATTTATGAAGAAAGACAGAATCTCTTTGTGCATGCACGATTTATATATATATATATATTTGTTCTGTCAGCTAGGCTGGTCAAAACTAGTCAGTGAAACATTCAAAGGAAGCCTTGTAATATATAAAATATCCCTAGAGGGGGAGAATAAATGCTGTTTAAGATATTGAATTGTTGGAACAGAGCCAGTAATGCAATTCTTGTTCAGTTACATTTTCAGATGACTCATCAGATCTTCTGTTAATCTCTGCTTTGAGGCTCAGGGAGTACGTTTTTTAAAATTTTAAAGGGAGGTCTTTCTTTCAAACATTAACTATATATATATATATTAAAAACAGAAGAGTTCTTTTCACAGTAATACTGAGGAATCCACACTTTGGATTCATTTCCAAATATGATGCAGCAACTTGTACCAATAATAAATCTAAAAAGGTGATCAAACACTGTAATCTTATTTCCTATTTTACCATGTAAAATGAAAAGGAAACGTAAAAACTTGTAATTCACTGTAATGGTGATAAAGACATTGATCCCCTGGAACTAATTTAAAGCAATTACTTTTGAGAAAAGAAATTTCACCTACAAGGAGAATGAAAAAAACCCAACAAACAAACAAAAACACCCCACCGCAAACCAACAAAAAACAAGGATCATATACCTTTGCTTTTGCTTCTGCTTTTTCCATTCCTTCCAGCTGCTGTTCCATGGTAATGAGTTCTCTTTTTTTTGTGTGCTCATCCATTGTCTTTTAACGGAGAGCTACAAATCAAATAGCATCCACTCACTGCTGTCAGATAGCTTTCAAACACTAAACTAAAGGGATCTAGCTTTGCCAAAGTCATTGTCAGCAACATTGTCACTTGTGTGCCAATGACTTTACCCATGAAAAAGTTATGAAATTGATATTTTCTTATTCCTTTTTTATTTTTAAGTAAAAGAATTGTATAAACAAACTATTACATATTGTTAGACTTAACACAGGAAGAAATCAGTCTAATCCATTAGTGTTAAACGTTTGACAGTGAAATGAAAAAGAAAGGAAATAGGATATTAGTATAAAAATGAAAAGGAAAAAAAAGAGAACACTAATGGACTTTAAGGAAATGGTGTGGAGATTACTTTTTATCTAACTTATGTTTCCACCTTAACAACAACACACAATGTGAAAAGTAATGTGAGCCTGAGAATGCATGATGACAAAGGCCAAGATGGTATCGCTAGGGAAGGTTTCCATTATTTTTGACATATTAAAGGCTTTCTGTTTTTATTCATGAGTAGCGGAGAAAAAGAAAAGTTTTGCCTGCTGAATTTAACTACTGGTTCTTCTCTGTAAGATGGAATTTTTAGTTCACTCCATGTTAAACTATTGGGCAGAGGCAGGGAAGAAACCATAGTTCACAGGCAGAGACACTACAGAAAAATTCCTTCAAGTACTATTCTATATCTGCTGCCACTCCAGCTTTTCAGTGGAGAAGTGGAGGCAAAGAATAGCTAAATTGTCTACACTAAGCATAACCTAAACAATGCCTGCCTTAGTCTTTTCCAAGCTGTGAACATTCAGCCATAGTTATGACAGAAGTGTCTGGTACTATGACTTTAAAAATAAGTGCACGATTCCAACAAACTATCACAGGTGGCAGGCCTAGAACACAGGAAAGATTAAACAACAAAAAGTGAGATTATTTTATGGCATGTTATCATCTGTATGTACCATCAGCACAAGCTGTGGAAAAAAAAGTGCCTAACCAAACATGTTTCCATCTGCACAGCCATAAAACCAAACCAAACCAAACCAAACCAAATCCCCAAAAGACTCCAAGCTAATGTGACAAATTCAGTTATAGATTTAATAGCAGCAAGCTGATTAAAAGATAGATCTACAGCTTATAGCTCCGGTATACTAGCCCAGATACATACTTTGTATTCTTAAGGTAGGAAATAATGTGAAAATAGTATTTGAAACAGTAGTCAGAGAATAGTCTAATCAACAACATAAATCTGAGACACTAATTTTGAAAGGAAATTAAGCTACTGAAAATACAAGCAGTCCAGCCTAAGACCCTAAACTGGTGCTCTCAGACGGTTATGCTAACCAAGCTGACTAGTAGACATGGGTTGAGAATTCAATGCATATGAATTGCTTCAAAATTTTGGGAACATTTGTAGCAATAATTTTCTGGAATATAAATCATGGGTTTTTTTATGGTTTATGAAAGCTGTTTCTGAAATCCTAACTCTTCCTGGAGGCAAAATTATTAATTCAGACGTTTTGGAACATCCTCATCTATTAAGTATGATCCAGTCTGAAATCATTCCATAGCACCCATATTTTGGGAAAAAATGGAGTATAATCCATTGCTTGCAGTAATTCCACTCATAGGAAGAACTCTCGTGTTCAACATCAGTTTTTAATACAATGCCTAGTTGTCTGGTCACTTGACCAGGAAGAGGAATTTTTGGTTTCAGGGCCTGAGGGAGCTCTGTCTTTCATATCTACAGCATCAAAAAGCACCAAGTTAATTCCCTTGCCTTGGTGGAAAAGAGGCAGCCTTTTTATTAGTTTCAAGGAAGTGCCAGTGTATAGGACGTAGTTAGGGATTAACAGGGAAAAAGGAGAGCATAAACAAGAACATCATTCTGTTAGTTAATAGTTAGGACACTCACTGGGAATTAGAATTGTTGTTTTGTGTGTCCTAGTCTTATAAATGTCTTTGTATTTTATCTACTAATGTAAATAGACAATGTTTATGCTGTTGAAAGCATAGCTAATAACAGCCCACTGTGTACATACTGTCTTTTCTTATAGATTTTTTTGATATTAAAAAATTATCTATTCTTCCGTAAGTTCACAGTTTCAACAGGATGCATAAAGATTGAGTATACCATGTTGTTAAATTGTTCTCTTAAATTTTGGAGAAAGAGGCTTTGAACTTTAAGGCATTAAGCTCAAGTTTCTTGCTCCCCAAGTGAATAGTTTAACCATAATATTATTAGGAAATAAATGGGCAACACCACAATTTCAAAGCAGCTTTAAAGTAAGATGGTCACTGCTGCATTTTGAATCAGTCTTTCTGGTATCTATTAGTTACATTTGTTACTTGTAGTCATCTCACTTTTTCAAAATCACCTCTGTTCATTCAGTAGAAGTAATATCTTACTATATATTCTATCAAAAGTAAGAACTAATAGATTATTTCATCTTTTTAATGCTGCCATTGGAAGGGAAGGGAGGGGAGGGGAGGGGAGGGGAAGGGAAGGGAAGGGAAGGGAAGGGAAGGGAAGGGAAGGGAAGGGAAGGGAAGGGAAGGGAAG
>JBCJKH010003960.1:1179-22603 GCA_039877255.1 Loriculus beryllinus | reverse complement strand
AATGGCCCAGCAGCTCCTGTGGCAGTTTAAATGCCACAGGTTCACTTGACATGACTCAGGCTGCCCTTCCCAAGCCCCTCTTGGGGAACCAGCTGCCAAGACCATGAGATGCAGCACACTGGCTTCTGCTGTGCACAGCTTCCTGCTTCAGCAGCCAGGGTCTACATGATCAGAGCCCTGGTAGGGACCTGCACATCCCTAACTCTACTTTATGCCAGCAACAAGGAGGGGAGGAAGACTACCTCGTTATTCTGAAAGGCAGGAGAGTAAACAAGATATACTCTGTGCAGTGATAACTGAACAGTTCTCAGCTCCCATCCCTCCACATCACAGCACACAATGCCCGGGCACTTTACACAGCCACATTCGAGTGTAATTCTAAATACAAGCATCTGGAAGAGGAATGAGGTAAGTCTTCACTAGGTTTGATTGGCAAGAGACATCAAGAGCCGTGCAGGAGGGGATTTGAGTAGGGCTTGCATTTCAAACAGGGCAGGCAGTCAGAGGTTTACCCAGAGCAAAGAGGGAAGCAGCAAGGCTGTCGTTTCATCGGTTAACATCTGGCAGCTGCAAAACTCAGAGATAATTCTGCCTCCGTCCTCCAGAGAGTTCAGATCTGGGAGGGATGCCAGAGACATGGCAACCAGGAGGGGATGAAATTCCTTCACAGAATCCAAAACAGGCAGTCAAACATCACAATATTCTTCCTCTCTTTAAATGAGCAACTGCCTGGTGCTGATTGAGCCTGTGGAAACTGGGGGAGAGGGAGATACAGTGGGGGAAGGTGAAACACAGACAACAGCTTTTTTACCAAAATCACAGCTTTTTGATCAAAACCTGCAAGGACAGCTTTTAACAGTTACCTATATTTCTATCTTTTAAAAAGCCAACAAAGAAATCTAATTGTTTCCATTTACAAATAGCAGGGCTTGGTTACAGGCAAACAATAGAAAATTCCGGGGTTGGAGGAAAAGAAAGCTAAGCCTGCTCTGATCTTCCAGCCAAAAGTTGAAACTTATTCAAGGGCAATTCTGAAAGTTAGCAAGCATGTGCTATAACAGCTTGTGTAACACCATCACTTGCAATCAGATTTATTTCACTGCAGGGAAAAGGATAATCTCCACCTGAGCAGCATCTTATGCCCCCTGCCTCTCTGCCAGCTTTGCACTGAAGACGACCACAGCCCAGCCTGGGAAGGTGGTGGTCTTCACCAGGAAGGGGTAACAGAGCAGTGAGGCAGGTTTTCCAATTACAAAGGAAGTTGTTCTAATGAAGTCTGAACACATAGGCTGCCTCTCCACAGGCACTTCTCTTACATATGCCACCAGGCTCATTCCAGTCCCCTTTCCAAGTTGCACATCGCTGGCTCAAGGACACAAGCCCTCAGACTGCAGAAGGGGCTCCTTGCTGGTACAAAGTAAATGAGATCCTTTGTGGGGCACCCAAGCAAGTAGAGCTGCTCAGGGCTTCACTCAGGCTACCTGTCTCCATTCCCAGTTATTCACCCATAAACAGCAGTGTTAGGCTGAGTCCAGACACCCCATTTTGCTGCTGCCCACACTGCTCCCCAGGCTGGGGGCCAGCAACCCAAGTCCCCTCTGGCCATGCAGATGACAGAGGTTTTCTCCCACCAACCTCTGGAGGTCAGCAATCAGCAGCACTGGGGCTCTGCATTAGAACTGCCACTGAGGGAGGGAATGACCAAGGAAAGCAGAGCAAGGGAAGACCCAGCGGTCTGAGCACAGTATGCTCCCTGCCTGCATACATACCATAGGTGATCCCAAATATTGCAGGGGCCAGGCACACACATCCCCCCCTGCACTGCTTTCCTTCCCAGCAGGCATGCAGGAGTCCAGGACTTTCCTTGTTAATAGGAAATTATTCATTTCTAAAGCCTGTTTTTCCCATTTAAAAGCTACAGTCTCATGGCAATTTGTTCACAAGAAAGCCCCATTTCTGGGAACAGGAACGAATCTGCATTGCACTTAGCCAGCCTCCAATATCAACTTTTAATTTCATATCTCTTGGCTACAGCCAACCATTTACAGCTAAATCATTACTGAATTTAGAGAGGTTAGGAGCTGCTGGTAACAAAAAACTCTTGTTAAATTTATTATCTATAATCTGACATTGTCCTGCATAAATCTCAGTGTTCCTGGTAAATACAAAGACTTCCAGTAAATGAAAGATACCAATAAGAGTATAGGCAAGTGAACTGCAGAGTTAATCTGTTATGGAGGGGAAGCAGGGCAGAGACCCTATCCAGACCCGCTAGAAACCTCCAGCAAAATCCCCTATGCAGAGCAGGGAAGGAAAACAGCTCCAGAAAGGTAAATAGTGAAGGAGGAAAGTGGGAAAAGTCCCTCTGCCAGGACAACGCTGACATCGCCTCCCTGGGACACATTTCCCTGTGCATCAGTGGGAAAGCCATCAGCATCCCCCAGAGCCATTGCTGTGCTGTTTGCCAAAAGCTAAACATTAATCAAAAGTGGGGTCTGCTCTTGGATAGGGCTGCAACAGAGAATGAGGGCTCCTGGTGGGGCTAAAACCTGCTATCTGCTAGCAGGAAACAAGTTTTCCTGCCCCCTGGGAAAGTTTTTATTGCTGGTTTCCATCCAGCTCTCTAGGAAAGCAAAAGTCTTACCTGGGGGAGAACATCATTAATCTCATTATTTTTAGATGACATTTCTAGGTGCGTTCTCAAAGCTCCAGGCTCATGGCAAATACACAAACAAGAGGACGGGTCCACCATGTACTAGCACAAGATCACCCCCCCAAAAAATGGAAGTGGATAAAAGAGAATGAGTCTGGGACTCAGGAGATTAAAGAGGAGAAGTGGAGGACATGTGCCAGAGGACAACCAACTGTTCCCTCCTCTCCCCAGCCCGCCCTTAGCACCATCCTCCATAAAGTACTCAAAGCAGGACCTTAGCCTCTGCAGCAGCATGCCAGCTCTGCCCCTGCCTGCACCATCTTTGCTGGGAAGCAACAAGGGAAAAAACAATGTGGTACCCAAGAGGAGAGGGCAGACACAATGGATTTTCTCATGACCCTGCCATCTAAAGGGATGAGGTCAGAGCTATTAAGACAAAGCACTGCTCCGTTCATTCACTTTCACAGAACCCTTGTTACACAACTCTGCAATGTTATCAGACACCCACCTTTCACAAACCAATGGCAGCTTCTGCAAACATTCACCTACTGCAGGTAAGTGCTTCACTGCTGTGCACAGTCCCCATCACATCTCTGAACCTGCTTGCAGCCCTGAGCACCACAGCAGCTAGCCAGAGCCTCCTCCAAGTGCACTTGGGTCCTTATTTATCCTGTGACCACACCTCAGCTGTGATTCATCTCGTCCTAACAGGGCTCCTCTGCAGCTGGGCTGAAGAGGGGTGCAGCCCACAGGTACAACCTCTCTATCAACCCACGTTTAGCTCTTCCTCACTGGGTGACATCTCAGAGACTTGCCAGCTGAGAAGGAGCTGTCTATGCTGAGGAAGATGCTTCAAAAGCAGCAAGAAGGGACATTTGGCTGGGATGATTGGTCATGACATACTCCTAACCCAAACTTCTCCACACTGTGACTGCAGCCAGGCAGCCACAGGGCTGCTCCCATCGCCTTCATTTCTCCCATCCATCAGCATCTCCTCAACACCCACCAGCCTGCGCTCACCCGTGGTATTGCTCCCGCTTTCTCTCTGGGAGCTTCAAGCATCTCCTGACGACACTGCTCTACACCCCCTTCCTCTCCCTGCCCTTCCATTTCTCTCATCAAAGTTTCTTTTCATCTCCCGCCTTCTTGCCTCGGGGAGTTATTGTTCATCCCTCGGCAGCCCGCAGAGCCATGCCGCTGTGCTGGGAAGTGCTCTGCACCCAGCACGGAGCGGGGGAGCGGGCACCAGTGTGGTGCCTTTCCAGGGAGGAGCAAACACCAGCACCAAAGCAGCTCAAAGCAGCCCTGAGCCTCAGGAGCTCCCCATGAAACCAGCAGAGTTACAACAGAGCTATGTAGGATGAAGTGCCTGCCTGTCAGACAAGCACATACATAGGAAGAGGAAGGCATGTAGTAAAATATGTTTTAGCGCAGGCTCAAAACATTAAGTCTGTGGGAGTCTACACACCCACAAACTCAGGTTGTGTCAGCACAGTGAAGCACAGTGATCCCAAACGCAAAACGAATAAATGGGGACAAATATCCCCAGGATGAACGGGCAGACACAGCCAGAGGCACAAAGGTTATCTCCAGATTACAGGTGTGATGCTCCCACCACTAAGGTGCAGAGACAGCACAACACCCGAGCAATACCTAAGAGAGAGAGAAAACAGCCTGAGTGAAGCAACACTTTGCAGCCCATAGGCAACAGCAAAACCATCCCTTCATTTCAGATTAGCTGATTTTTTGTGCCTGTTTGGTTTATTCTAAAGGTCAGAACATCTGTGCAGGTTTGTGTGTGTGTGCGCACGCATGTGTGTTTGATGCAAAACACTGATCCCTTTTGAAGGTATTCAGTGTTACATTCAGTTCATTCCCTTCATCTCTTACTAAGTAATTTGGGAAAATCTTTAAAATCACTCACACTCAAAACCAAACTGTTCATTGAAATGTCTTTGGTTTTTAACTGTCCATTGTTCCTTGTACACAAGGGCATCATGAGCAGCCCCCAAACTAACATCAGCCTACTTCAGTTCTTGGCTGCCTCTCTCCGCCTTGTCCAAGAGAGCAGAGGCTTTCCACACACATGGTGCTTTCTGCAGTCACATACACTGTGGGCTGACCCGAAGCCGCCAGCAAAGCCCTGCTGTGCCATCCCAAGGGCAGCCCTCAACACAGACAGCCCACAGCTGGGAAAACATAATGAAGAACTTGAGATGCGCTGTTTTGGAAGCACAAGAGGGTTGATGCTGTGCAGAGACATTCCTCTTTTCAGCTAGAAGTGTCCCCAGCACTCAGCTCATAACGTGCCTACTTGCAAAGCATGCCCAAGCCTCACAGTCTCTGCCTCACTTGCTCTGCTCCACCCCACATGGCTGGCAGCACACAGGCTAGACTGAACTGAGGCCTCTGGGACAAAAACACACGTTTTCCCCATTGCACTGAATGCTGACATTTTGCCAGCATCCAAGCCCCCACAGCTTGTTGTAAATCATCCATCAATAACTAGTGAAATAAAACAACCCTAACCCTTTACCATCCCTCATCCCCACTAGCGAGCCAGGCCAAGGCAGGGCAGGGCATGGGGATGGGCACAATGCTGCTGCCTCAGGACCAGGCAGCACCCTGGGGCTGACACCAGCCTTAACTATACCTACAGTTGTAAGAACTGCATAAATGTATGTATAAAATAACCTACTTTGCTCTTAAAATACAATAAAAATCAACAAGCGGAGAGGCTCTTCATTAAGGACTGTAGCAACAGGACAAGGGGTAATGGGTTTAAACTTAAACAAGGGTAGTTTAGATTGGATATAAGGAAGAAATTCTTTACTGTAAGGGTGGTGAGGCACTGGAATAGGTTGCCCAGGTTGTGAATGCTCCATCTCTGGCAGTGTTGAAGGCCAGGTTGGACAGAGCTGTGGGTGACATGGTTTAGTGTGAGGTGTCCCTGCCCATGGCAGGAGGGCTGGAACTAGATGATCTTAAGGTCCTTTCCAACCCTAACTATTCTATGAGTCTATGGTTCTAAGTTGAGAGCCACAGCACACCAGACAACCTCAGCTGCGAGCCCTTGATTTTTATATGATATATCCAAATATGATGATGCAATGAGTGGAATGTACCAATTTGGGTAATTGGTGATGGCCTGAGCACACGTATGCATTGCTAATCTGGTTGCCTTAAAGTCTATGTATATTTACAGTGCCAGCTTGTTTGCATTTCTGATGATCTGAAACACTGAGAAGGTAATCAGCTCCTCTAGTGCATGCAATCAGCTCCGCTGCATTCCCTGCTCTGTTGTGGGTGAAGCCACTAAGACTGTAATTTCAGAGCTGACAAACGCCATTAAGCTGTTAAACGGAGCAGGGGAAGGCTGCTGTTGGGACCAAGCACTGAGCTGGGAGGACACCAAGTGAGAAGCAACACCAGGATCCAGAGCTCCCCCAGCAACCATGATGGGACTGTGCTGATACTTGGAGGCTGACTGCAATTTAAGTCTGAGCATTGGCTCAACTCTTTTCACTGGATGTTAGCATTCCCATTTCCTCACCTAAAATCCACTTGAGTAATCAGCCACAAAGCTAATGACTTGGGCCCCAAATCAGCAAAGTACTTGAGCACATGCTGAAGTCCCACTGAAAGAAATTAGACCTAAGCAGACTCTTTGCTCCAAGGGGAGGGGGCTTTCTGTAAAAAAGAA
Organism: Loriculus beryllinus; assembly: GCA_039877255.1. NCBI lineage: Eukaryota > Metazoa > Chordata > Aves > Psittaciformes > Psittacidae > Loriculus > Loriculus beryllinus. The sequence continues at coordinate 16,247 of JBCJKH010003960.1, read as the reverse complement.
GTAAGAAGGAGGTTTCAAATAGGTGAAATATTCTATGGAAGCAAACCATGCTCACTTGAGTAACCTCCAAGCACTCTGCTCAGTGTCTGTAAGGACCCATCTGAAGCATGGGAAACCTACAGCCCTAGACCTGGCTTTATTTGCTTGGCAGCCAAACCTGAATAGGCTTCAGAAGGTAGCTCTGGGACTTGCAGGCTGCTCCCAGACCATGTGCATCCCACAGACACATGCTGCAAGAACACCTCCTGGTGTGCCCTGAAACAGCAGCCAGGGTGGGGAAGAAGGGATGAAGGGCACAGCATCCACAGTCACCCAGGCAGGACCAGCACCTCTGCCTCGTGCCACACTGCGTTTCCCCAATGAGCTGCAGACAGGCTCTGAGCACCACCACTGATCAACAGGGACCCCAAAATGAGCCCCCTCTTGGTATTCCAAGGATGAGTGCAGGACTGAGTGTGCACATTCCCACAGCCATGCTCCCACCCCAATGATCCCCCTCACACCTGCTTGCCAGTGGATTCACAGAAACCCATCATCTCAGCCCCCCCAGCCTCCTCCCTCCCAGTCACGCTCTGAAGTGACGGGAAGAGCAACGATCAAGTTTCCCCATGCACCAGAGAACAGGAATAGCATTCGCTCCTGCCAAGGACAACACCTCGCTCTGGCAGGTTGCACAGGTATCCGCCCAGAGCAGTTGAAATCCAGCTATAACTTGCCTTAAATATGGGGTCTTACAGCCTGACATGGAGTTAATGCATACATATCGATATTCATACAGATGGCCAACCAACCTGATCAAAGGAGAAGGTTTCACTGGAAGTTTTCCAGCATCTGGATATCTTTATTACGGTGAATTACTTAGGTCAAAGCCTTAACTTGTGTAAACTGGCACAGCTCTGCTGAAATCAATACTCTTATGCCAGCTTCTGCTATTTGATGAGGTGGCCTAGGATCTCTGTATTGGTTTTACTGTCTTCTGCCATCATCTGCTTAGTTCCCATTGCAGGGCCTCTTGCTGAAGTTTGTAAAGAAATACAGCCAGGAGGCACATATTCAGACTAAAACAAATTGTAAATAGGCCTCAGAGAAGGTAAAGAGCAGACACGCTGAAGTAGGTGGTGATTTGCTGGAGCCACTTGGTACCGAATATCATGCTGAGCCCTCTGCTAGTAACCAAGCGAACTACTGAGCATACCCCAGCTCTTGGGAGCTGGTTCTGCTCAGAGATAACAGGGAGGCTTTTAGAAGTGATAACAAGGACTGAGATACTTGTTGGATAGGCTGAGCAGAGCTGGTGCCTGGCTATAGCAGGATGTAGCTGAGAGCTTGTGCCAGGGCAGTTCCTGCATTCCAGCACACTGAGAGGACTTGTGCCCTGCACCATCACAATGGCTTCTAGTGCTTTACTTTTTCCTTCATGGAGTAAAAAGCAAAATGCAACCCCATCCATTCAGCTAATCCATCCATAATTGCTCTAAGCAAAGAAAGAGGCTGAATTTTTAGTTGACAATTTTTAAAAGATTCTAACTACTTCTATTTTCAGCTCATTTTGGTTTTGCTTGCAGAATCCTGGGGAGAGGGTTAATTCTGCAAGTGAAAGAGTGCACCAGAACAGCTTTACTTGTAACTGAGTAGCTCAGTGGTGTTCGCTGTCTCAGGAAGGGTTTGCTTTCTTTAGGTCTCACAGTGCTTTGGAGATTATTCCTTAGTTTCCTGGAGATCTCCCTGTCTTCCCTTTAATCCATTCTAAAGAGGTGTCCAATAGAGGGCCAGCCTGAGACAAAGTGGACCAAGGTGGACCATTCATGCCCTTCCACATGCACAGAGCATGAAAAGACAGGAAAACCCCCTTTATTATAACAGCCTTTTGCAGAAAGTCAAAAGCAAAGTCATATCAGACACCTTTCACAGAGGCAACGGCAGCCAGAGGGGTAAAAGAGAAGGCCACGCTCGGCTTCTCTGGTGGGACTGGACCAGTTTATGTGCTAATCCCAGTGTGAGCAACCAGAGCTGGCTCCAGCCGGAGCCAGTTGTCTGACTTCAGCACTTGGCAGGGATGAACAGAGATCGGTAGCGCAGGCGCTGGCTGCCTGAAGCCATGGGCTGCCCGGTGTCAGCAAACGGAGCCAGATGGAAAAATAAATACAGAGAACATCTTGAATTCGGAGAGTGATTGCTGCACCAGTACAGGGCTCAGCAATACCCCTGCCTTGGCTTTTTAGTGCCTGCAGCATGCTTTATGGTGTGGCCAAGGGCACGGAGAAAGCTGCCATCCTTCCCGCAGCACACATGTGCAATGCCTGCAAGCTCAGGGATATTTTAGCATTTGTTTTCACTGAAAAACAAAAGAAAAAAAGTCGATAATTCTGAGGCCAATGCAGAAAACTGGGGGCAATGAAGGGATTTTGGCAGGAAGGCACTGGAGGATGATGATGTGGATGGGTTATATTCTAGGGGATGGTAGCTCGATGCTCCCATGGGACAGCCAGTGCTGTTCTTGCTGACAGCCCAGGATCCAAGCATCCATCCCCACAGATGCTTTTGGAAATGCCACCTGTACATATGTAACATCGCGACACTACATGCCATTGTGACAGGGCTGGCAGTGCAGGAGGCACCAGTGGGGAAGGAGCGGGAGATGCGAGGCAGTGTACAGATCTAAATAAGGACAGAGAAGTAAGGGCAGGATCATTTTAATCAGTTAAAATTTCATTATCATGGATACCACAAGGGGGAAAAATTCCCTATGGCAAAGGGTGAAGCATGTACTTTCTTTTCCCAGACATCAGGCTTTGCAGCCAGCCTCCCTGATGAAATGAAGCATGTCTGCATACATGTCCCCTTTGTACCCCATAGTTTTAGAACCTGTAGGTTAATTTTAGCCAGGTCGTAGCGGGGGATGTCTCAAGGGACTTCTGCTCCTATGCCTTCTAGGAAGTGGAGACAGACAGCCGTGGGCAGTCCCACTCACAGATCCCACAGGGGAGATGCTGCTACCGCAGGACACAGAGTGCACTCATGCCCTCTGAGCACTGGCTGCATAGCACGTGTCCTTTATACCCATACATATTTCAGGTTCAAGTGAAAACAAAGCAGAAATGGCTAAACACTAACCCTGCTCCTCCTCCCAGCAAGACACCCAGCAAAGCCTCCCCTCCTTCCCTCCCCAGGGAGAGCCAGGCAGCGGGGAGTGCTCAATGGGGCACAGCACGCTCTATTCTTTGGTCGATATTTCAGCCTGCGGATCAAAAGTCTCCATTTCCAGCCAGCTTCCCTAGAGGACGCAGGTAGCTAAGGCAGTACTTTCTCCCCTGCTCAACTTCCCATTTTTTGGAGAAAAGTGGCAGTGCTACTTGTTCAAAAGCTTATATCCTTTCAACCAAAAAAAGGAGAATTAAAAATACTTCTGCTGGTGCAGATGAATGGCCAAACCCCAGCCAAGCTCACTGAGTGCACTTCCGATTCAAACTCTACCCGTTATCTTGTCCAGCTTGAACAGCACAGATTTACAAGCACCTAGCAGGGGTGTTCCCCATTCCCCCACCCCCAAAAGCTCATTATCATTAGCATTTCTGAGACCAGCTGAGGCAGCTCTCTGCTTGGAAATAATTAAAGGCAGAAGTTGTTGGTGCCTTGGCACACCAGACACCTGATCCAGCCTCGTTTTGTGAGTCTGTGCTTTGCATCAGGGTAAACTCACTGCCACCTAAGCGGGTTGGCTCAGGGACAGCTAATTAAATAAGGCCAAGCAAATCAGCCATTGGAAATAATAGCTCTAGTGAGCCTCAGATCTTCCCATTCCAGTGCTTGTGGGCCGGTCCGTTCTCTCATATGTTCACTAGGGAAAACAGAATATACTGTTTTCCACAGCATATGGCCCCATGCCTTCCCAAGCATTTGCTGGCAAACCATGGCACTGGGTGCATCCACTCTGAACACAGCAAGTAAAACATTCCTCTTTCTAAAAGGACCTATGTCAGAGGATGAAAGAGTTTTCTCAGTCCTTCTGAGGCAGGCAGGTTTCTGGTATTACCCATGGACTCCAGCATCCCACACTGCCAGAGTAAGGAAGATGCTGGGTAAAATCCCTGTGTTTTAACTAAGTAGAATCACAGCAGTGATTGCTTCACTGTTTGTTTTTCCTGGTCTACTCTGAAGTTCAGTTGGATTTGGGGCTGGAGGGGCAGCAGCTTGGTCCCAATCCTGTTGCAACCCCAGTGGCTTTCCCATGGCATGGGGAAGTTAAATCAAATTACACATGAGGCAGGTGAGTAGTGGGGTTAGAAGGCAGCTGTAATATTTCCCTTTTAAAGACCAGCAAGGCAGGGGCTGGAAGTTAAGTGGCAATTGATCTGACTTCTGCAGAACAGCATTTCAAAGTAAATTGTTAGGGATGAGCCAATCATCATCATTTACGTTTCCCATGGTTGAAAACAGGCTCCAACTGCCCCAGAGACTGGGGAAAAAGCACAGCCCACCTAGCAGAATGCACAAACCATCCCAGCAGCCATACATTCATGAGTGGAAAAGACCCTTCCCAGACAGTTGGACAGAGCCTGTGCCCTGCCAAAGTACCTCTTGGAAATCTCCACCGAAAACCATCTCTAAGCCTCTCAACCACTCCTTCTGCTGTCATAGTGGATTTGCTCCACCAAGCTAGGCAGCCCCAGGACTAGCTATCGGTGTGTGCTTCAGCATGTTTGCAAGCACCAGGCTGGCCTCAAATCTGAACCACAGAGTTCTCATCAGTATTAATAAACCTAAGTCCATCATCCTGACTTCGGCCACTGGCCCAAAGCAGATGGGTCCCTTTTAGTATGGTGTATAGGCTGCTATTACCTCTTTGCATGTAGACACCAAGTGGAAACTCAGAGAGATATCACCATGTTTTAAACCTGATGGATCCTAGCCCAAGCATCACCCTTCTTGCTTGTAACAGCCCTGCACCTCTCTGGGTGTCTGTGCTCAAAGACAGGCAATGTTATCTTCCTGCGGCTCTCTTAACAGCTTATCGATCCCGGAGAGCCTCCAAATGGATTTCTCTAGCTAGCTATCATCCTCCATAGCCTGGGAGATCCCTTCTATATCATAAAGTAGACATCTCAGTTATAGCTTTATTTACTGCGAAAGAGTGATTAAGCCATCCCAGTTCGATTTTTGGCTAGCACAGATAACTCCTCTTAACGCAGGTGAAGACCAGCTTAACTTTTGGATACCTACCTCTTGCTAAATGCAAAAAAAACCAAAAACCAACCCAAAACAGCTTCATTTGTGCATTTTTTGCATCTCTAGCCCAAATTCAAGCCTCACCTGTGATCAATCATGTACAAGCTGGGAAAACATCCGCTAGAAGTACATTTAATAGATTTCCACTGTATTCATTGCGCAGCCACAAAGTCAGAGCTCAGCTCACCTAGCTTTATTTTCTGAAAGCTGCATCCTGAAGCTGGCATTCAGGATGTGGTGGTTTTGATACCCAAAGGGATTGAAACATACAGCTTTATACTCAGGACAGCATAACAAAGCCATCAAGCTATAAGGTACGTAAGGAGAAAGGCATAAGCAGCCAAGCCCAGGATGCTGCTCCACTTTACATATGAGAAAGACACAATCACCAGGGCAAGGCCCCCCAATAGGGGCTGCAGTGGCCCAGCCAAATGCCCAGTCGGTATGGCAGGGGACTGGAAGCCAGGCCATCTCTCCCCCCCTTCCTGATGCACTCTGGGGGTGCACAGTGACAGTCATCACCCCAGCACACAAAGCCTCTTGCAGGTTTGAGCCTTAGCTGCTATTCCAACAGTTTTCAATGGATAATGTTCATGCTTTACAGCTTTACAGAAAAGAGCACTGAGATTGATACAGATCTGCACTTTATTAATTTTTCCAACTACCAGCACTGAACTAATCCACTTGGAGACTAATCTAATTTCTCAATAACGTGCAGATTTTCCACATTATCAAATTCATTTCTCATTACCCATTAGGGCAAGTGGAGTTTCCGTAGCAAGGTGGATACCTCAACATTGCTGCATAGTGCTCCTTCCAATAATCCACTCGGCTGATGGATATCCTCTCTGGGTGAGAGTCTGTGGTATTTAAAGAAACTCTCTTTTTAAACAATTTTACGTCTAGGCAAGACAGAACATTAAGACTGGGGCGCCCAGGGGTGAGCAGCAAATGTCTCAAGGTGCTGCTTTTGCTTAATCGTACACTGAGAAATGTTCTAAATAATACATAAATAAATGAAGATATCACAATAATAGCCTGTCTATTTTTGAGCTAATCCTTGCAATCAAAGATGGGCTAAGCTCTGCATGCCAGCCCTGCTTTCCTGGTGCATTCATTCGCACATGTGCTTTCAGTCACAAAACCCCATCTCAGCCTGTACATTTGTACCACACTTCGCCAGGTAAAGGGACCTGCTCCTTTGCAAGCTCATGTCAATAGTACTGCCACTGTGACTCAAGCACACAGGTACAGAGATCAGCCCTAAGAGGAGTACATACTTCATCTGATTTCCTCTTGTTTCCATAACTTGTCCATTTACCCTAAGGAAAGCAGACCTGCAACCTGTTCCGCTGAGTCCCAGAAGCCGGAGGTTTGCTCTTATCCTCACCTGCATGGGAAACATCAGGCAGGTTTATATGCTCACTTGCCCATTTGCTTTCAGACATAGCAAAGACAAGAAGGGAAAAAAATAAGGACCCATGCCCTTTCTATTTTTTCCCGCTTCAGCACTACAGACAATGTCTGAATGTTAATTTAACAACTTCTGGGCAGGACAGTAGCCTTATTTAATGTACGGTGACAAATTAATTTACAAGGACAAAAAAAAAAAGCCATTCAGCATCTGAAATACAGCGTTATTTCCTGCAGCATTAATTGGTGGCATCAGTACTGTGTAATTTGTTACTGGTGGCACATTTCTCTATGGCTTCATTTCCTTAAAAGCGTGGGAATTAATTAGGGGTTTGTGGCAGCTAGGGACTGGCAGGCACCAAGCATAATGTGGGCAATCACCAGAGAGGCTTCCTGGCTGCACGTGTGCATTAAAGGTTAGTAAACCGCTGGTGTAAACACCACAGCTCCCCTGACTTACAGGGATTCATTTACTCTGAGGCAGATGTGTTTACACCAGCTGAGCACTTGCACCTCTGTGTTTAAGTGCAGAACAAGAATTCACCTCTTCTAAGTGATATATGGCAATGTTTAATCATCAGTATTTGTTTCTAGGTAGCAGGGTTACCGAGGATGCCTTTTCCCAGTTAACTGTTATCCTCAGTAATTTCTGCTGACAAGGAATTCAGCCAGGCAGCCTGCAGCCCTGAGATGTCACTGGCCCTTCTGCTGACACCGTAATTGTATTTCAGCTCCATTTCTTTTACATGCTGAGTAACTCCAGGTGGCAAAACAGAAGCACACTCATGCCATTCTGTCCAGGTGTCATCAGCAAACTTGCTGAGGATGCATCAATCCCACTGTCTATGTCACTAACAAAGATGTTGAACAGTGCCGGTCCCAATACCGATCCCTGAGAAATATCACTAGTCTCCACTTGGACATTGAGATGTTGACCACAATACTGTGAGTGCAGCCAACCAGCCAGTTCCTTATCCACCAAGCAGTCCTTTCATCAGATCCATGTCTCTCCAGTTTAGAGACAAGGATGTCATGCAGGACAGTGTCAAATGCTTTTGCACAAGTCCAGATCCAGAGGACAAGATCGATCTGTATTGGTGCTATGAGATGGATGAGGCTGGGGAGGGAGGATAAGGTGCTCCACATGAAGCTTCATGCTCTGCAAGTCAAAGAACATTGCAGGGCTGCAAACAACAGAACTGTGGGCAGGCTCCATGCCTGGAGAGCAGAAGCTCGTCCATGCTTGGTTCCTCAGCAGAGGCTCAGGAGGCCACACTTACGGGCACAGCCAGCCCTGCTGCAGCTCCGAGAGCTGCATTGATGCCAAGTTCCTCACTGCATGCTTTGGGCTCCCCTACACTACAGCAGAATTACTGCTGCTGGTGTGTGACAACACTCCTTGAAAACACTAATCACCTTTTACCACTTCAAGCAGTGCAATATGCCACATAACCGGGGCACGAGTTTGGCTGGAAGCTCATGAGACTCTGTAGCATGTGAGCAATGCTGGGGTTTGATAGCCCCGATGTATGGCTTGAGCATCAACAATTCAAACTCCATTTTGACTTCAACACACGGCCAGAAAAGCTTATAAATCAAAACCTAGTGTGCCCAGGGCTCCTCTGACCTAGCACTGAAATTGGTTACCCCAAGAAAACCTTCCCATGTCTTCCAATGGTTCACAATTTATTCTAAAATGATGTATTTTATACATATGCATTATATATTTATATAAACCTGACCTTTAAAGAGCTGCCCTGAGCACTACATATAAACCAAATATGAAATATTTCAACCAACAGCTTCAAGATGACACATGGGTAAAATTCAGGGCCAGGGAAAGGAGAAAAGAGGCAGGCTCTGAAAATCGAATACTGCAGAAAAACATGCTTCTAACCTTGGCTCTGCACCAGGTTCAGGAGATGTGTCACCTCCAGACCTCAGCCCTCACTCTCCAAGACACAGGCATGAGCTCAGATGACCTATTTAAGGTATGCTGAGATCCCAGAGGACAAAAGGTAGAGATGCAATGGTGACCTTTAGCTGCCCAAATCCTAAATAACTAACGAACACTTTTGGGGCTGGTCAGCAAAAGCAGAAATGTTGTAAGCATTCAGGAAAAAATACCCAGTTTCATACTTTCTCATGGGCCTTGTTTAAAAGACCTTTCCTACAGGTAACTTGATAACCCTGTCATCAAACCTTCACTAAAGCAGATCAGAAACAGCTTGAGTCTCCAAGTCATAGCTGATGACTAGTGGCAGTGCATCTCCTAACACAGGGCTTGCAGTATTAACATTTACAAAATCACAAGACCCTGACGCTAAGTCTCATGACCTTTAAGTCAACTAGATTCAGGTTTCTTTTTCTTTCACTCTCACTGCACTTTTGGGATGGAAATAAAAGACCTTATTAGGTTTAGGGGACATTGCAGAGAGCCACCATCACCCATTTCTTCTGACATTTACACTTCTGGTCCCCTAAATTCAGGTACTGTAAGCACTGATTTATGTTTCAATAGTTCTTTTCAATAGATGCATTTTGATAATCCCTGGATTTAGGCCAATTCATGAAAGACTTTAGAGCCTGGTTGAAATTTATCTCCCTTTGAAACTCAGTCTGACCCAAACCAGCATTAAACAGGTCCAAATCGGCTCACAAAGAAAACCTCTTTCCACTGAGCTAGGAGTGGCCTTGTGCATTTTATAGGTCGCAAGGAAAGGAGAAGGACTAAGATTCAAAGAGAGGATAATAGAAAATTCCCTGACACTGAGCCTGCACCATGGCCATAGGTGCACAATACCGGAGCAGTCCTTATTCAATCCTTTCGCCACATTTCTGCCTCTGATAACACAATCCCCTGGAAAACAAAAACCAAGTTCAGAGAAAGCTTTGCACTGGACTGCATTTATATGGTTGGCTGAAATAAAAAAGCAGAGTCAGGTGTTTGATGGCTGCTCTATGGCACTGAGTGAAAGCCCTGCTTCTTTCTTTTGCATTGCTAAGGTGTGCATTGTAGATAAAAGTCCTATTTCTGACTGAAGCACTCACTGCTGCTCCCATTAGTGAGAGAGCAGGGTCTGCTCCTGCTCTGCCCCATCTTGCTCATCATCACAGGATGACTCCTGGCTTTACCGGCCGCCATGAGCAAGTGGGAACCCCTGACATCCCTTCTCCATATTGCGAACAGGCATCAAAACCCACCCAAACTTTCTGCACACTTTTAGCAACCCTAACTTTCTGCCTCGCTGGCTGCTGCCCTGTGAGCCTTTTGGCTGCTCCACACCAAGGATGGATGAAGGCGAAGGCACAGCGACACTGTAAGCCAGCTCAGCGTGGCCCAGCACAGCTTAGCAACACCCAACCGCCTCAGCTGGCTCTATTTGTACATACAGATAAATATACATTAGACAGAGCTGAAAAGACAGAGTCAGCTCCTCTCTGAGGCCCTTCAGCTCCTGTTACCAACAGATCCCCCGCACTCTGTGGCACGCACGCTCTTTATAGCAGCCGTCAGCCTGGCACAGCATAGAGCAGATGGTCATAACGACTTGGCCCAGGGCCGCTGTCAGCCCCCAGCTCCTTGCCTCACATGATGTTCAATGGGCCACCTGGGCCTCCTGCACGCCTGTGGGGCCAGGCAGGACACGGTGCAACCAGGGACAATGCTGCGGCAGTTGCTGGCCTGGCAGGGGTTAACACCGGATGGTCCCAGAAATCATTGGCTCATGCTGCCCTGGCATCTCCATCTACCGTTGATGATACTGCTCCTGCTCGGGGTAGCTGTGGGCAGAAATTGGCAGGGAGAGATGCTCTGAGCAACACTGAATGGCAGAGAGAATGCAGGACGTCCGGCTAAAGCTCAGAAGTCTTCTTACAGAATCACAGAATTAACTAGGTTGGAAAAGACCTTTAATATCATCAAGTCCAACCATTACCCCAGGGCTGCCAAGACTACCACTAAACCGTGTCTGAGGGCCTCATCTACATGGTTTTTGAACACTTCTAACGGCAGTGATTCCACCACTTCTCTGGGCAGCTTCATCCTGATGCTGTGGCTGCACAGAGGTCCCCAGGAAGCGTCTCTGTCACTGTTTGCACCTAAGACAAGGGCACAAGAGGTAGAAGACATCAGCGTGGGGCACACAGCCAGCTCTGCAGGAGAGAGGCAGCAGCAGCAGGGGCAGAAAGCACACGCTTATCTCTCAAAGCACATGCATCAACCCCAAAGGGGTGAGGAGCCAAAGGGCAGCCTGGGCACAGCCACAACCCATCACCTCCATAGGTCTGGGGACATGGGCAAGAGACAAGTCTTGCAGCCTGGCTGCAGGGAGCCTTGGGCAGGAAGAAGCTATATGCAGAGATTGGCTGTGTGCATCGGTCAGGTGTTTCCCCCACAACTGGAGGTTTTGCACTGTCACCAACAAACTGTTGTTTGGTTTTGAACCAAGAGCAATAGCCATTCCAGGAGGCTCCATGAGAGAGCCCTCATGGTACTGGTAAAGCAGGGGCCCTGCGATGCACTGGTTACAGGGAGTTAGTGCAGCATCAGTACAGCCCTGAGCACGTGAGACCCTGCAGAGCTTCTCCTCCAAACTTTGCTTGGAGGAGCCCCACTCAGCGAGCAGCCGGGCTGCACAAGTCCATAAAGAGGAGAGGCAGCAGTGCTCCAACTTCCTGGCACTCGGGAAATCTTCCTGGATCACATTACGTTCATGTGTCCTTGGCTCATCTCTGTACAGTCGAAAAACACTGTAAGGGGAGACAGTTAATTGAGACAGAGCAAACCCCAAGGTAACAGTTCCTCTCCATTATGCTTAACTGGAGACCTGCTGCTTTAACCAAACCAGCCTATTTGATTCTGGAGATACTCCCCAGCTTGCGTTAGTTTGTGGGTCAGGATCAGAGGGGCTGTGCTGCCTGCTGAAGCTTCACATTGCTCCCAAGGAGCAGTCAGTTCCCTAAGATTTTGGCTTATCAAATTAACTAGAGTCAAGGAAGGAATTAATAGTGATGTTACCCTGAGCTGACACTGAAGCAGGGTGATGAGGATGGCGGTGAGGCAGTGTCACCACAATGACACTCAGTGTTTACTCCACTGGTGATGCATGTCACAACCTGTGCTGTGTTTGCCTGCAGCATGAAAGGCTCCCGGTCCATGGCAGGGATATTTCTAGGCACTGCCACGACACAAATAAATAACAGTAATAATACTGGGGGTGAGGGAAAGCTGTCATCTGACCCAGGGGACAGGGCATGGACTGTGGCACTCACACGGTGCTGGGCATTAATGGTGCAAACTGCTCCAAACACTGTCTGTACTGTGCACAGCCCTCCTGTGCAACACCCAGGAGCTCTTGTCTTACCTTTTTAATGGATGCTTGTTTAAAGGGATGCTTTCAGGGCAATGAAGATGCTTTGTCACTTTAGTAAAGTGATTTCCGTTGTTGAACAAGGAGCAGTGCTGGTGTTCTCAGCTCTGCAGGATGGTCACAGGGGCTGAGTCTTCTTTTGTTTGAATGCTAAAGCAGACAGGCACAGAAATGAGGAAAACAAGATATGCCTTCAGCACAAAGAGGCACAGGCTCCTAACACAGCCCTGAGCTGAGGTGCAGGGAGCAGGCAGAAGGCTCTTATTTTGCCTCTCTAGAAGTATGTCAATATTACATAGCATAGCAAAGTATTTTTGGAAAGGAAAAAAACATAAAGAAAGTAAGAAAGAAACAAAACAAACAAAGAAAAACCTAACATAAGAAAAAACAAAACCAAAACCAAAACACCAAACATATAAAAACCCCCAAACAAACCTATTCTTGCTAAGCAATGGCTGGTATCCTTCCCACCCAGTTTGGCTGCCCTGAACCTAAGCACTCTTGCTTTTAGTCATGGCATGTGTCCTTGGCTGGGTGAACAGGGAAAGGAGGGTGGTTGGTAGTCACCAGCTCATCTTTGAGAGAGCCAAATTACAGGCTTTGCTGAGCACAGTGGCAGTTTCAGCACTATGGTAAACCTGGGACTTCTCTGGGCAATCTGAAGGAGCTGGCAGGAGAGAGAAGGCAAAGCAGAGCATCATTCCTGGGGTAACGGCCCATGCACACTTCTCCCCCGAAAGCTCAGGCTTAGCGGGAGCCCGCAGGAATTGAGCCCATCACGTTTCCAATAGGAAAGCCGAGTGAGCAGCACTGTCCTTGCAAGCGTCTCAATGACACGAATAATGTGCCACAGAGCTAAGAGGGACAAATGGTAAATCTCCAGCTAAGACAATGATAATGGAAGTACAGAAGTGAAAAATCATTACCTGAGTCTGCCCAGGAGCTATCCTGAGGGACCCCCTTAGGCTTTCTGGGTTAATTTAACCCTTTTGCTCTCAAGTCCAATATTCAGGCTGCTGTGCTGTGCACTGATTGTGCCTTCCTCCTCTTTTTTTCCCATTTCTTTATCAAAACAACTTTCTCCTTCTCCAAACAAAGCAACATGCACCTCACCAGACCCTCAGCATCATGTAATTTGGTGCTCAGATTCCCTAAACTACGCAAACAGAACAAAAAGCATAATGTTATTTCTAGTCAGCTGCTCAAGGAAAGAGCCTAATAATGATTCTCTTATTTCTAACAGCTCACACTGGTGAGGTGGGAGCAGCGACTGGACAAGACAGGCAGCCCAGCTCCACAGGTGAGCTCATTCCCTCCCAAGTAAGGAAGTCTTTCCTGACTGCTTTTTAGACTCCTGGTGTGGAAGGGAACTATTTCAGCCCTGCTTACATTACTTAGTGTGCCCAGCATCCTGCCAGCTCTCTGAAAACTTAGAGATGCCCATCAGGCATCTCCATGGCAACCCCAGAATGCTCATTCCAGCCAGGACCAGTGTCCGTGTCGGAGCTGCAGGTTGCCAAGTTCATCTTCCTCCTTTTGGAAGGGCAATGGGAACCAAGAGGGTGTCTGGTTCCTCTTGATGAGCTACCAGGCTGATGGGAAGCAGTGCGCCAGATGCCTGGGGGACATTGAGCTGGAGAACTGCAGCTCCAGCTCCCGCACAAAGATTTGGGCTGAAGGATTCTCAGCTATACAATCTCCTCCGGACATAGACTCATAGAATTGCTTGTGTTGGGAGGCACATGCGCAGTACCAGAGCCAGAATTTCAGGGGAGAGATGTGTTGGGAAATCCAGCCTGCCCCAGTGAAGAGACCCCCTTCGTATTTACTGCTGGTGTAAGTAGAAATAATGTTTTCCACCCACCAACCCTCATGTCTTCATTTATGTCTCATAAAACATTTGTAAGTGTACTACCCATCCCAGATGCATTTTGCATCGCACATTAACCCCACTTATCTGAGAGCAATTTTATGGTAAGTGGTTAACAATAAAGCACGTCGCCCAAGGGCATGGCTAACACATAATTCAGGTTACTGGGCCACCTTAACAAATGATCCCCAAGCCCCCTGCAGGGTACCCACAGGATAACACGGACTGTCCCTGGAAAAGCTGAACAAGCCATTTTGAGAGCTGGTCTTGTGGCGGGTGGGAGAGGACAAAACCTCAACCAGCAGAAGCCAGGAGAGCTCACTGGCCTCCCAACAAGATCAGGAGCATTGCACTTGCCTTCACTACCTTCAAAGCATCAATTATTTGAAGATCACGAAAGGATCAGTGCCTTAACGACCACACACAGCCCGGCCAGAAGCACCCTCCTCATCTAGAAACACCAGCAACAACACATAAGCCAAGTAGCACGCTGAAGGTCAATACATCCATGGTTGGACAGACAAGACAACATAGCTCTGCAGCCCTGGCAACCTCTGGTGGTGAATGTCCTGCCAAAAGCACCCCTCCTTCCCTTCCTCCTGCAGCCCTGTGTGCTGGGGATGGAGCTTGCTTTGCCTTCAGCTGCTGGTGCAGCAGGCGGAGCATCCAGCCACCATGCAAGACAAGGAGGAGCAGCCTGCCAGAGCAACCACAAGTGGCTGAGGACACAGGGCCACCCCTCCAGACCTCTGCCACAGGGCATCCACATTGGTGTTCTTCATTTTTAAGAAAACTTAGCTAAACATCTTCTGACTCTTCAGTTGCTGAAGGCTCGGTCTTCATGGAGCAAAGAGCAGTGATCATCATGGCAGTATTGGTTTTCACTGAAAAAGAAGGGAAAGTAGCAGAAACCTTCTATTTGCAGTCCTCTCTCTGAGCACAGAGATGTGACACTTGCATTCCCTGAGCTCTGCTCCTCACCCTGCTCCGCACTCATCGTATGGCTGCTTCCAGCATCGCTGCGCAGGCAGCCAGGGCAAAGTCGTCCACACACTCCCCAGAGCAATGAGTGCTGTGCTGTACCACTGGCCAGGGGCCAACCAGGCTTGGCTTATATGGACCAGCAATCCCATCCAAGATGCCTTACTTTCTGCCAGAGGCTCATCCACCTGGGGACAGACTGGAGC